>VDFB02339560.1:0-25459 GCA_007258455.2 Sequoia sempervirens
GAAGTCTTGTAGGAATTGCACTAGAGTGGTTTTCAGGTCTAGATTCTGGCATTAGATCTTGGGGGGAATTAGTTGAGAAATTTGTGGAGCAATTCTCCTTCAACATTGACCATGAGATAAATATAGTAACCTTGTGCCATACAACGCAAGACGAAGGTGAAACATTCATTGCTTTCTTCCAGAGATGGAGAACTATTGCTAGTAGGTGTCCTGTTGAAATACCCGAAAAACAAAAGGTTACAATGTTTCAAGAAAACCTTCATCCAAAACTCAGGAGTAACTTAAGGGTACATTGTTGCATATCTTTTTCAGAACTAGTGGAAAAAGGGGTGATAATAGAGAAGGATCTTATTGAAAAGGGTGAAATCAAAATGACAACATCCAATAGAAACCCAATCGTACAAAACACCCCCACTGACAGAAACAGATTCTGGTCTCGCAACAAAAATGTCACCAATGATGGGGTGGTTGATGCTAAAACACTACAAGCAAGACCCCTCCTCACATTACAAGGACCTCATACTTTTTCCAACACGCTTAATGCTGTCAATCAACCTCCTAACATGGTCTCAAATACTCAATGTCCACAACCAAGGAGATTTCAAAAACGTGAGTTCACTCCCTTAGGGGAACCCATTGAGTCGGTGTTCAAACAACTGTTACAACACAACCTCATATAGCTGCAGGAACCAAGACAATACGATCCAGGATAGTTTAAACCAGCTTGGTGGGATGGCAATGCCTTTTGTGATTATCATAGGACTAAGGGACATAACCTACAAAACTGTCGACAACTGAAGAATATCATACAGGATCTTGTTGACAGGAGAATTATTGAGGTTAGTGGACAAAAACAAAAGACATCCAACACTGATCATCAAGTCTTTTTAGACCCACTACATGACCATGGGAAAGGAACTGTCCCCAGTTCGAGTACTAAGACCAATATGTCAGCCAATTATGCGAGTATCAAACATGATTATGATAGCGGCAAAATCATTCATTGACTTCGCGCCGCTGATCAAAACATCAATACCATTACTATCAAAGCTAATCCTGAGTGTGCAGTCAATACTCGTCGTACTAAGTTTACTATCCCAGGCCCTCTGTCACAGCAAACACCTCAACCTTCCAAGTTACAATATAACCTACTTGACCAATTAGGGAAGACCTCAGCCCAAATCTAAATCTTGGAATTGTTGCGCATTTCCCCAGAGCATCGGTCTATCCTTGATAAGGCTTTATAGAACACCACAGTCCCTAATGACCTTGATGTCAATCGTTTCCAGGAAATGGTGGGCTACTTGACCAATAATCATCATGCCACATTTTCTGAACAAGACTATGCCACGGACAAGATGAATCAAAATGACCCTTTACATCTAGAAGTCCTTGTTGATGACACCAAAGTTAGATGAGTTTTGGTAGACAGAGGAGCAGGGTTAAATCTATGCACTTTAAAACTAATTAAGGCATTAGGTATCTCAGAAGCATGCGTAGACACCACTAAGAGTATTGTCATTAAGGCTTATGATGATGAAGAACAAAAATCAAAGGGGGTGGTAACACTTCCTATCAGAATTGGTCCTGTGGTAATGGAGACAAAGTTCCAGGTCTTGGATCTCACCCTCCCTTATAACCTTCTGCTAGGTAGACCATGGATTCATGCCATGAAGGTGGTCCCTTCCACATATCATGAGTGTCTTAAATTCCCTTACAATGGCACCGAAATAACTATAAATGGTGATCCCAATCCTTTCCACTATTGCACCAATCTAAAGGAGATCCCTCAATGTCAAGTGCCAGTTAACCAAGAGGCCTCATCGTCTAATCCATCTTCTTATGTTGACCCGTCCACACTCACTCGAACATCTGTTTCACCCTCACTTCCTACCACTCCTAGGGTCGAGATCCAAGACAAGGGTTGTGGAGAGTATTACATGAAGACTTCTTATTGTGTTAGCCATTTGGTTCCTCCTAAGTCATATGGTTTACCTATAATAGGTAGGGGACAGTCTATGATCACTATACATGTTCCCCCCACAACAACTTTTACTAAATGGGGTGAATTAAGCAAAGAAGCTGTAGATACAGAAGATGTCACTTCCTGGCTGTATAAGGAAGATAATCACGAACCCCTTTTACTTGCTCATATTCCTACAAGTCTATATGGAAAGGGTTTCAAAATCATGCAAAGCAAAGGATATGATGGACAAAGTGGTTTAGGTTTAAACCAAGATGGCAGAATTGAACCAATACTTGTTTCTCAGTGGCCAAAAGGAGTAGGGCTAGGGTTTCAACCGATTCAGATTGGCGTTCCTAGTACTCCATTACCCTTACTTGAGGAAGTACGTGCTTCAGAAGATATTAAGACATCTCACGAACCAGTAGACCAATATCATCGTGACTCCCCTGATTCTAACGATTATGAGTGGGATTCCTTATCCTCTACTTCTTCCATGGACCTTGACAAATTATTTGGAGAACTTGACTTGATGTTAAGTTCCTCACCAAATCCTTTAAATTCCTGTCCACCAAAGAAAATGACAAAAGAGGAATGGTTTAAACACTACTATTGGGAATCACTTGATCCTACCTCTTGGCAACCTGAGCCACCTATTTCCGATAGTCAAACCTTGGCATTAGGCCCACCTATTCATCTACCTCGACCCAAACCCAAGAGCAAAACAAACCTGGTACAAGATTTTTGTAATCACATGAATAATTCAATCTTTACCTTGACCCCATTAGACTTTGATAACTACGATGATGACATGCCCTTAGTTTATCCCCAACTCATAGATTGGGATCAACAAGATACACCCGTCTTAGACATTTTTGAGAACGACGAAGCAATTGCTGAGTTCCTGGGATTACGAGAAGGCATACCTAACGGAGCTCACAAAGCTGGTTTTACCATTGACTTGGACAATAAAGCATATTTTGGGGAATCGGTTCAACCCTCCAGTCGCAAAAATGAGAAAAAGGATAAACAAAATAAAAAGGATGAGTCTCTAGGTGAAAACCGAAAGGCACCTCTAGACAATGAAAAAGTAAAAAGAAAGGACGCATCCGAAGGTGAAAACCTCTCTGAGGTGCCTAAGGATGGAGGTTTGAACATTCTCCTTGTTGCATAGGAAAAGTCACCCATGCTCGTTGAAGAATCAGTAGAAGTCAACATAGGCACAAAAGAGAATCCTCGATTGATTTATTTGGCAGCGTCATTGACAACATAAGAGAAATCAGAGTTCCATGACTTCTTTGAATAGAGACAGATAAATTTTGCTTGGTCATATGCTGACATGCCTGGGTTAGATCCTAAACTTGTTCTACATCACTTGCCTTTACAACCAGGTGCCAAACCAGTAAAACAAAAGTTGAGAAAAATGCATCCACAAATTGCGTTATTAGTCAAGGCAGAACTCAAGAAACTCTTAGACATTGGTTTCATCAGATCTATCGACTATGCAGATTGGATTTCCAATCTTGTACCAGTCACTAAACCAATTGGGGGCATCTGCATCTGCACTGATTTTAGAGATATCAATAAAGCTTGCCCTAAGGATGATTTCCCTTTGCCTAATATAGACATAATAGTAGACATGACAGGAGGATATGAGATGTTGTCCCTTATGGATGGATTTTCAGGATATAATCAGATCAGAATTGCAACTGAAGATCAACCTAAGACAGCCTTCACTTGTCCTTGGGGAACGTATTGCTGGAATGTTATGCCCTTCGGACTCAAGAATGCAGGAGCAACCTATCAGCGTGCCATGACTACTATCTTTCATGATCTAGTGCATACTTGTATGGAGAATTATGTCGATGACCTTATTGTAAAATCCAAGACAAGGGTAGAACATCTACAGGTTTTAGACAAGATATTTCAGAGGTTGGAGAAGTATAATGTGAGACTCAATCCAAAGAAATGTGTGTTTGGAGTCAAGTCAGGAAAGCTGTTAGGTTATATCATTTCTAGACGAGGCATTGAAGTAGATCCTACTAAGGTGAAAGCAATCATGGACATGCCACCACCCAACAATCTTAGTCAACTAAGGACATTACAGGGAAGGTTGCAATCTATTAGAAGATTTATAGTGCAGCTAGCAGACAAGACACATCCTTTTCAACATCTACTTAAGAAAGGCGTACCCTTTGCATGGACAACTAGGTGTGGAGAGGCTTTTCAACTAATTAAAGAATATTTACTCACACCACCTATCTTAATGCCACTGTTGAAGGAAGCTGATTCTTTATATTACAACAACATTCATCCTCGAACATTGCTTGCATAGAATGATGATGAAAGGTCATAGAGCGATCCTATTATATCGGCCCGGACTTTGGTTGGTTATGAGCTCAACTATAGTAACATTGAACATGCCTGTCTTGCAGTAGTATTTGCTACCCAAAAATTGAGGCACTACATGCTAAACCATCAAACAATGCTAATTGCTAAAATAGACCCTCTAAAATATCTTCTACGACAAGGCAACATTAGCGAGGCGGCCAGAGTGGGTAATGATACTTACTTGGTGAGTATGATATCTAGGTATGTGGTAAGAATGATCATTAATTAGTTAATGATTATCTGGGATATTCTTTCTCCTGGTGAATTCATCAATCTTCGAGTTGCATTTCCATGCACTAACAACATGGAAGAATATGAAGCTTTAGTGACAGGGTTACGCATGGCAGTCAAGTGGAAAATCAAGAACCTACAGGTATATGGCGATTCTCAACTAGTAATCAGACAGGTAAATGATGATTATGAGACTAAGGATGAGAAGCTTGCTCCATACAAGTGCATGGCTCATAGCTTTAAAGAGTACTTTGACAAAGTCAAATTTCATCAAATACCTCATGTTTTAAACAGGGCAGCCGACGCTATGGCTACAATTGCATCACTTCTTGATATTCCTAACAACGTACCTAAGTTTGAGTTCTTGGTGGAACAGCTTTTGGTCCCAGCCTACGATATCCCAAATTCTGAAATGGTGTGTGACATCGTTGGTCCCTATTCCCCATGGTACAAAGAAATATATGATAATATATTCCCTATATAGACGTGCCTTAGATAATACCCTACTGAGATGTCTTGATTCTACTGAAGCACAAGCAACCTTGCGTGGGGTGCATGAGGGTATATGTGGTTCCCATTCTAGCGGTCCTACCTTAGCCAAGAAGATTATGAGACTGGGTTATTATTGGATTACTATGGAAAAAGACTCATATGTCTTTGTAACAAAATGCCGCCAATGCCAAGTTCATGGAGATTTGATACATGCCCCAGCACAGGAGCTCCGTCCTATCACGTCACCATGGCCCTTTGCCCAATGGGGACTCGACCTCATAGGTAAGATCCACCCCACATCATCTAATGGACACAAGTTCATTATCACTGCCACTGAGTACTTTATGAAGTGGATTGAAGCCATTCCTATGACATACATTACTGGCACATAGATTTCTAGATTTATCCTGAACTATATCATCTGTCGATATGGTGTCCCTCAGTCCATAATCACTGATAATGGCTGCCCATTTAAGAACCAAGAAGTTCATCACTTGTGTGATGAATTTCATAGCCAACATCACTTTTCCACTCCATACTACCCACAAGGTAACGACCAAGCGGAGACATCTAACAAGACCATTATTAGAATTCTCAAGAAGACTGTCAATGATGCTGGTCGTGACTGGCATTTACAACTTAACCTTGCCTTATGGGCTTATCGTACAAGTATCCATACTCCCACTGGTGCTACCCCATATTCACTCGTCTTTGGGTCTAAAGCCATTTTTCTTATTGAGGTTGAGATTCCTTCCCTAAGCGTATCCCTGAAAGGCCACATTGATGATGAAGAGTACCAAGTGTCGAGACTCCATGAGCTAGAATTTTTAGATGAGCGAAGACAGAAGGCACTAGACCATCTTCAAGCATACAAGAATTTCCTTCGTCATAGCTATAATAGGAGGGTCTTGAACAAAAAATTTGACATTAGTGACCTAGTTTTAATGGAAAACCCAAAGAATCAAGCAGAAAGAGACAAACCAGGAAAGTTTGAACCTAATTGGTTAGGACCTTATATTGTCACAGAAGCTTTTGGATCAGGAGCGTACCAATTCTCTACTTCTGAAGGGGAACCATTGTCCTCACCAATCAATAGTATGCATCTGAAGAAGTTCTATGCATAGCTTCTGGGAGCCTTTGTCTTAATTAGCAAAAATACAAAAAAATTAGAAAATCACAAAAAAATTGTTATCAAGGTGAAAACCTGGCAAACAGGCGTCTTGGTAACACCAAAAAAATTAGATAATCTAGAAAATAGTAAAGACAAATCATTCATCCAATAGTGAAAACCACTTCGGTGGCGCTTTGGATAGGTACCATGGTGAAAACCTGGCAAACAGGCGCCATGTGTACTCAACTCTGCTCCTTTGTCTACTATTATTCTAATCTACCCTGTACATAGTCCGCTATCCTATACATAGACCACTTCCCTGTACATAGTCCACTACCCTGTACATAGTCCTTATCCTTGTACATACTACCTATCCTTATACGTATCCCGTATCTTTCGTGTCCATCACTTGTATATACCATCCGTAATAAGTGGTAGTCTTTCCCATGACCTGGAACGATTGACATCGAGCGCATTTCATATCCCTCATTTTATCCTATTCATAGTCAATTGGTCTTATACTCGATTGGGGGCAAACACTTGACATGTGTCATATTGGTTCTTACATTGGTTGTGTTGAAGACGTAAAACCATGGAAAAATCCAAAAAACATTGCAAAATGACCTGAGAAAACACAAAAACATCGAAAAACTTCAAAAAGACAAAAAAATCAAAACATTTCAAAAATCCAAAAACAGAGTCAGAGTCAGTCGCACTTGTCAGTCTTTTTCGTTTGTCGAACTACGTTGCCTCTGTGATTGGACGTAGGCAAGGCCATCTGCCGATGTGCCCCCGAGGCATTAGGTCAGTCCGTTTAGGTTTGTCTGTATAAAGTCATGAGTCAATCCATATGTCTATATGACAAGGTCATTGGTTGTGTCGAACTACGAGGTCTCTGCGTGTATAACGTAGGCAAGGCCATCCATCGATGAGCCCTCGAGGCCGCACTAGGTCAGTCCATTAGGGTTCGTCGCATTCACTTTCACACACATCTTTTATTTGTAGTTAGTCTTGTCAGTCAAGTCAAGTCGAACTACGAGGTCTCTGCGTGTATAACGTAGGCAAGGCCATCAATCAATGAGCCCCCGAGGCCGCACTAGGTTAGTCCTTTAGGGTTTGTCGTCACACACAGTCAATTGTCCATGCATCGTCTCAAGTCATGCCTCAATCTGGTGAACAAGTCAGCAATGTCTCTAAGTCAAATCAAACAACTGGCCAAACAAAACAATTCAAAACAGATCAACCAACAGTCTGCTACAGGATGTGTCCTTCTTGGAAACAGACGTTATCAAAACAATCAACCTATGTCTTATACAGGATGAGTCCTTCCTGCATAATCGATAAGGTCAAACATAGCCTTATACAGGTTATCACATCAACGGCATCTGACTCAACGTCTTATACGATACATGTCTTTCTGAAACCAGGCTTTGTCATGCCTTATACAGATAGTCATAACATCGAAACCAGACTCACAGTCTTATCCGGTATGTGTATCTCCTACAATCAGGCTCTATCAATCAACAAATCAAACAAACAAATCATGTTTTGGCAACTATTTTATTGGCTTATTGACTTTATGGCTTGTTTATCTTATCATTTATCTTGTATTGATGACTGGGATTCACGTTACTAGCTTTCTCAAGGATGTCCCATGAAGGATTTAGAGAAGCAACGATGTATCAGAATTCTATTTTCTTTGACTGTTGTTTGTCGACTGTCTTTTAAATTTGATTTGTTGTCATGTTACTAGTTTCCTCAAGGATGTCCCATGAAGGATTTAGAGGAGCAATGACGTATCATGACCCATCTTTTACTTTGTTTGCTATCTATGGTTTGTCCTAACAAAAAGACTGGGGCAACTTGTGCCCTTAGTATGAGTTAATGACAATCCTTGTCTGCGACTGTCTGTTATTAGCAAGTGGATGACCTTGCACACCTTGATCTATGTCATATCATGGTGTTTTTCTCCATTTGTATTAGTCCCGCCCAATGATGATAAAGTGCAATACCTTTTGTGATACGGAAAAATATCGAAGATTCCTAATACTAACATCTATCTTCTATCTTTCATTCTTTGTCGATCTTTCTTTCCGCACTAACAGTTCTTCTTTCTTGCATTATGACGAAGTCCTGTGACACAAAACAGTGTATATCATCCTGCATCAACATACATGTTAGAAACATTCATACATATAGGCATAGTTCATATCTAGATCATCATGGCATAATAGACAATACTCATTAAAAACAATACATATTATAAGCATTTCATGTACAAAGCAACTGTAAATACGGGCATCACATTACATTTGTATAACATCACATGTCATCTACATCATACATATAACATCACATTGCATCTCATAATCATATAGGATCATACATCATATAGAACCATACATCACATAGAATCAAAATTATCTCATTAGCTACATAAACATCATAAAATACATATACTCATCCATCACATAGGCATGTCATATAAACATCACACGTATAAATAAATATTGCATAATCAGTACATAGAAATGCATATCATGAGAATCGTTGTCAAAATCATATATATATATCGCTCAAATGTGTCACCTCACAATGTCATAATGTATCAATAATACATGGAAGCCCGTAGGCTATAAGATCAAAATACAGTGTCTCAAATGAATCTCAAGCAGTATCTCTATCCTGAACTGCCACTACCATCATGTCGGGAGTGTGTGGGAGAATGATGCTGGGAACCTGCTGATCTCTGAGCTGTGGGAGGTCTATCATATGGCCCTGCTCTACGTGGCTGATCTACCCCCTCTGTGCTAACTGTCCGCGTGTGGGTCCTAGTCTGAGACTTGCTACTGTGTGCCGCTGAAAAACTGGGAGCTCGTCTCTCTAGGGGAACCTCTGCCTCATATAGGTCCCGATAGTATCTCTCCCTCTCTCCAGCTCTGACTAGCTCTCTACCGAATGCAGTTGATGGTCCTGTACATAATGCTCTAAGCTCTGTGAATCGCTGCTCAGTCTCCTGCCACCGAGCTATGGCATGATCCCTATCCATCAAAGCTCTGTCTCTCTCCACCCGATAGGCATCCCTCTCAGCCATCAATACTCTCATCTAATCCTCCAAGGAGGCAACCTGGGCTCGCAATGTATCCATGTCCGGATCCTCCGCCCCTCTCTCATCTTGTCTAGCCCTATCTATCCCATCCTCCTCCTCATCGAGCTCCTCCAGGATCTGATCTCGGATCTCTCTCTCGTGATCATCATCCTCATCATCGTCCTCCTGGTAGGCACCTAGCAACCCAAGGGCATCAACCTCTGCCTCCTCTCCAACTGCCTCCTCGGCACCTCCCTCATCTCTGCCTGCCTCCTCGGCACCTACCTTCACCTCTACTAGGATATCTGGGATGTCTGGTATAACAGCCTCTGCTGGCTGCTCCTCCTCACCACCTCTGGCCACATCTAGCATAGCCACATCCTCCTCTCCTCCCGAATCGGTGACAAGGTTGGTTCTCGTCCCCGTCGACCACGTCTCCCTCTCCTGCCTCCACGTCGGCCACCACTGCCATCATCCCCTCCATCACCACGACCTCCTCTACCTCCTCGGCCTCTCCCTCTACCTCGTCTGCCTCGTGGACCTGTACCACGCCGCTCTACCGGTGCTGGCTACCCTGGATCTGTCATGGGAATTGGCCTGTGTACTGCCTACCACTGATCATAAGCTAGAGTGGTCCTTGGATCTGCAGGTCCGTCCCTCCATCTCCATGGAAGTGCCTGTAAACCATCAATATCTGCCTCCATAGTGGTGACTGGAATCTCTGGCCCCCATAGCAGGACCTCTCGTGATGACCGAGCAAACTCTGCTCTCCCTCGAGGTACATCCTGTACCTCTCCAAACTGTCTCAATACCTGGTCCGGAAACTACCACTCTATAATGTACATATGGGACACTGTCCATCCCACCAAATACTGTGTCTGTCTATAAAATGGCAGGTGCTCGTCTTCATCTGACCACTGCTCGCAGCCTAGGTACGGTCTCCATGTAAACTCCTGCATGGTGTCTATAGCATGTCTAAAGTAGCCTGTGTTCCCAATATGATGCTATGTGGTTTCCCCCGCATAACGGAAGGCATATGGAGCTCCGTGAGGTACGTCTACTGTAACAGGTGGTCTGAAAATAGCGATATGCTCCCACGCCCATATCATTAGAAGCGTGGTACCGCAGCTCATCGACTGTGCCTCTCTATAGGCAATGTCATGCAAGTGGAAGTACAACATCCCTAGCACACAGGAACCCCAGGCATATACAACTCAGCGCTCGAGCATGCCCACTAACATCTCCCCCGATCCCACGGGAAATCCATGACCTCGGCGGTCAGGCAGTACTATACCACCTATCAATGTCGCTACTAGACAGTCTAACTGTTTATACCTCTGAGCCAATACCCGCCACCTAATCTCATAGTCATCAACCCCTAGCTATCTAACGTCGGCATGGGGGTAATATCTACACATCTCAGCAATCCCCCTCTGAGTATCATAGACCACCCATATCCCTCTAATAGGCAGTCTCAGTATCCTATATACATCCTCTAATGTCACCGTGGCCTCTCCAGTCGGTAGGTGGAAGGATGATGTCTCAGAGTGCCACCTCTCACATAATGCTATCAATAATCCCCGATTTGCCCGAATTTGGGGCATATCGGTCACATGCAACAAACCCAAATGCCATAGAGTCCGTCGCTCGGCCGGCCACAAACTGTCTCTGAATCAAAACGTCGTGGGTCTCGACTCCCGTGTATAAATAGGGTCTAGTACAACCTGCAACAACATTATACATGCCTCATGTTAGCCGGAATCATCTATCCTAGGGTGAAATGACTGTTTTAACATAAAATGCAAATGCGTTGTTATTTTGCACATGCGTCATTCTTTTACACATGCGTCGCTTTTTCACAAATGCGGTTCACAAATTCTATATGCATTATTATTAAACAAATGCGGCTCATATTATTCAAATGCGTCACAAAACCACCATTTGCGTTGCAAAACATCAATTGCGTTTCTAAATACACATATGCGGTTATAAATATGCACATTCATTTCAAAAAGTCAAATGCGTATAAAAAATAAGCAAATGCGTTTAACTGCTAAACCTATTCTAAATGACTAGCGTAAACTTTCAAATGCGGTTTTCCGCATACATATGCGTCGTTCGTGCATACATATGCGGTGCAAAATTAAAAACAACGCATAACTAAAAATGCATTAAATGTCTTAAAATGCGCGCAAATGGAAAATTTTCAAAAGGCAAGTTTTAGGTCCATACCGGGGGGTCTGCGCTGGCTGGTCTCTGGTATGTCCGGATCCTATATGCGCGGTGATGGGTGGCTGGAACTGGAGACATCGTCGCTATCAATCCAGAGCAAATTTTCAAATCTCTAAGCTAGGTGGGTGCAAATGAATAGTTTTTCACCCCAATTCAAATATATACCTAGGGCTTAGGTGGCATTTCTTTCCTATTGGCCATGTAAACTTCCATTTTCCATCATCTCATACCCGTCCCTCCCATTTCCGAACCCAATTCTGTCAACTGCATTGCATTTCTGCCTATCTATTGGACTAATCAGGAGCATTTCCAAATTTTTCTGAACATTTCGGAAATTTGTCAATTTTCCCGAGGGGGCATACCTTCACCTGTTTTAATCTGGAGCATGACTGGGGCATATTTTTATCAACTTTCTTTGACACAACGCCGAAACGACATTGTATCAAAGAGGGGCAAATGTAGACACCGAAATCTGGTTTAGGCCTGCGACTTCCATATTCTTCATAATTCGTATTCTTCATGGTCATGATTAAATAATGTCAATTATTTAATTATTCTCTATAGTCTTCATTTCTTCTATTGATTAAATATTCTTAATTACTTAATTAATTCATCTTCTTTTATTTCTTCTATTAATTAAATAATCTTAATTATTTAATTAATTTACACTTTTCTTTATTCTATCTGATTAATTAAATAAACGCTTTTTATTTAATTATGTTACTAATTAACCTTATCCGTCTTGTCAAATTAAATAAATTCTTATTTAATTTACTCTTTATCATATTTCAACTATAATTAAATAAATTCTTTATTTATTTAATTATTCGTTTTAAATCCTTCATCATTTAATTAAATAAATCTTATTTATTTAATTATTCTTCGAATATTGAGTCTTGAATTAAATGAATTATTTAATTCATTAATTCTATTTTAACACATTCCTCTATATTTTAGATAATTATGTGAGTTATCTAAGTATTCACTTTTACTCGACTCGACATCTATTTTAATCGTTCAGTTAATCTTTGATTTAATGTCCGAGTGTACCTCGGTAATCTCTTCATCAAGTTAGTCAATCGTCCAGTTCTAACTCAATTGCGTGTACATGCGGATTAATTAAATATTCTTATTTAATTAATTAAGTGTTGTGCATGCATTCAAACAGAGAGTCGTTATAATCAATCTTCATCTTTGTCATGCAAAGATATTTCTTATGTTTTCGAATGCCGAATAAGATTAAATCATTTATTTAATCTTTAATTCTATTTCTAATTCGAATCACTCATGTCACTTCTATCAGTTATCATAATGCATGTCCAATCAGTCAATCTCAACCATCCGTTGATCTTTCAATCTTGGCCTGTCGTTCGAATAATCAATTTTCTATAAATTGATTTGTCATTCTTCATTCCAATCTCTCTCGAAACCTCTCGAATTTTATAACTTTTGAGAGCACTTTGTCTTGAATCTTCGATATTTTGCTAATCACTATCTTAGGCTATACTTGCACGAACTTGAAAATCTGAGGGCAATTATACTACACAAGCAAAATGGAGAAGGGCAATCGAGATGAATCATGGAAATACGTTTGAAAATTGGTGAGATTGTTCTAGTTTTAATTACGTTTTTACTTTCCCATGTTCTTTGTTGCTTAATGAATGAATTTGCATTTTAGATTTTAGTATTGTATGCATGTGTGCTTCTAATGATCTTCTTTGTTGTCTATTGTGCAAAGATTTTATTTGGCGTTACAGGTATGATATCTAATTTAAAATTAAAGGTTGAAGAAGGAAAAATGATTGAAGACTGCTTGAATGTCAAGCTCAACAACAAGGCCAGTGAATGCTTAAAACTTGAAGAGGAGATTAGCCCTCTGAAATATGAATTAGAAAATACAAAAGATTAAATTATCAAACAAGAAAAGTCTAATCCTGATAGCTCAAAATCAAATGAAAATATTGAAACAAAGGAGGATAAATCCTACACTCAAGATTCTAAAAGGAATGGATTTGTTGATGCAAAAACTATTCAAAATGGAAAGAAAGAAGTTGGATTCAATTTTGACAAGAAAAAAGGATATAAAAGTCTCCCATCTACAAGAAATCATGCTCCTACAAGTTTCAATCAATCCATTCAAGTTTACTTTTTTTCTTGCATTATATTTGGGCATAAGGTTGTTGACTATAGAATTAGACAAAGAAGAAATGATAATATGGGTAGAAGATCATTTATGCCTCAAAGAAACAATACTATTTTATTTCATAGATATTTCCATGCTTGCAACAACTAAGGTCACAAGGCTAATGAGTTTAGATCTAAGGTGAAGAGGAAAAAATTTGTTCCAAAGCACGACATTGTGTGCTACAAATGAAACAATGTGGGACACAAGGAAAATAATTACAGAAGTAGTTTTGTGATGCCACCTATTCAAAATCAGAAAAAGAATGAACTCCATAAGGGGAATGACAAATTATGGAAGGAATATTATGAGAGGAAGGATGATTCTACACTGTGCACTCTACACAAGGCTATATGACAAAATGAGATAGAGCAATATCTCAGGGGGAGATTTTATTTGCAGAACTTTTTATCCCTCTGACAAGTCAAGGTGCCAAAGAATTCAACATGAAAGAAAAATTGGATCAGATCAAGTTGATATGTAGATTGGTTGTCCACATATAAACCTTTTCATTGAAGGTTCTATTGGAAGTAGAAGGTGTCAGAGGTTGGTACACTTGTTTTTTTTGGTATCATTCCCATTTGGTGTACTACATATGAGCATAAGTTTAAGAAGTTGGCTAAGGTATTCATAGCATATTTATCTAAGGTAGAGTCATGTTGTTTCGATCTGCATCCCTCCACTAAACAATATTTAGCCTTGTGGTTCAAAAGACGTGATGACCATATCGTGAAGGTGTTATATCCAAAATTTCAAATATTTACACCTTCTGAAGTAAAAGACACAAGTGATAAAGCTTATGCCCATGCTATGACAAAGTGAAGTGAATATGAAGTCTTGTTGGAATGCTCTACATTCTTTAGAATAGAATTTCTTGTCCATATAGATTTGTGGACATGTTCAGTTGTGCTACATTGTTGTATCAGATGATGTTTTAGGATCCACAAGTATAGTTTCAAATGGAAGTATGATATAGATTTTTTCTAAATTCCTATCTTCTCTATAAAACATACATTTGGTACTTGTGTTAGTTGTTGTATACATAAGTTCAATTATTTGAGATTATATGGACATTATATATCTCTCAGTGTGCTTCAAGATTGATGTTTGGTTGCCATATTTCAAGCCAATCCTAAGAAATATCATGAAAAAGATGTGAAAAGAATCTTCAAATAATTGAAGGGAACATCAGATTATGGTTTGTGGTATAAAAAGGATAAAAAATTATCTCTAAGTCTCTATATTGATGTGGATTGGGTAGGTTGTGTTGATTAGAGAAGTACATGATGCAGGAGCACCACTCCATTCTATTGTTGTATTATTTTTAGGGTGTTAAGAGTATTTTTTTTGTGTTAGTATGGGTCTTGAATCCATTAGGATCATTTCAGATGATTTGGATTGTGCAAATAAACATAGAAATTCAAATTTGTGATTTTCTCGCCAAAAGTGCAATTTGAATTCTAAGTGATGTTTTGGCTTGATACAAGGTTGGGAGTTTTTTTACCAACTATTAGTTTTTCTTTTGCTGATTCTAATAAGGTTTGGAAACCATGGTTTTCCTTTTGAAACTTCCTTTTTGATGTTTTGTTACAATTTCTAGGTTGAAAGTTGCAAAAAAGGGCAAAAATGTCAAGTGTAATGACATGGATATTAGGGATATTAATGAAAAAAGACATATAATCAAATTTTAATTATTTTTGGTGTTCTTTAGATGCTGAATCAATGAAAATATATGCTCCAAGAAGTTGTGGGAGCAATATTGCATGAAATATGCCCTATTTGACAATTTTATGATAATTTTTTTATAAAAAAAAGTACAAATTGGTATGGACTTTTACATAATAGTTTCAAGTTTGTGATTGTGTTGGATGATAATGGCATGTATGAAGGTTCAAATTCATGTGGTTTGAAGTGATTTCATTGAGTTTTTCTCAAGTTATGGAAAAAAATTCTCACTACCCTATTTAGAAACTAGGGTTTTCAACAACAAACATTTGCTCATATCTTTTAATTCAGTTGTTGGAAAATTATGAGATTTGGTACATAATTTTTGTAGGTATTTGTGCACATTTCATCCAAAGGGCAAGTGGTAATTCCTTATTTTGTGGGATTTATTGAAGATAGTGTGTATTATTGAGCAATGGGACTGTTTAAACCCTAGTCTTTATGAGGGTTTTTTTGAAAATACACTGTTTTAAGTTAAAATCTATTAGGTAGAGTTGGAGGGAGTCCTGTAGAGTGTGAAAAAGTGTCTAATATACAAAAAAATTCAAATCAAGTGAATGTTGATGCCTTTTGAGAGTGTGAGCTTAGGAAAATAGGTTTGAAGAGTAGTTTGTAGCGTGTTATTTGATGTCACCATTGAAAGATCATAGAATCTTGTGTTTCTGTTGTGAAACCCACATTTTCATTGTTCTTTATAGTCCATTATGTGTTAAGTTGCTTTCCTCTACATCATTTTTGGTATCAGAGCTAGTTAAGCAAGAAAATTTATATAAGGGTTAATTAAGAAAAGAAAGATGCCTCCAAGAAACACTGAAAGGGTGGTAGAAAGGATAGGAACATAGTTGGGAGAAGCCCTTGCTAGAGAAATGAGGGATATGAGAGTCAGTTTGGATGCAAGACTTAGTGTAGTTGAAGCTAACCAAAGAAGAGGAATGGTTACAAGGGATGGGAGTGACTAAGAAGAAGAAGTGGTAGATGAAGCACCTCAAGAAGAGAGGGATGTTGATGAAGTGAGGTTGGAAAGATTGTTGAAGGTAGTCAAGATTGAAGGATACAAGGTGAAGGTGGAACTTCTAATATATGCAAGTAGTTTGAATGGTGAGGAACTCCTAGATTGGATAGGGGAGTTGGATAAGTAATTTTAATTAGAGGAGGTACCTGAAGCGCAACAAGTAATGTTGTCCAGGACCAAGTTGAAAGGTCATGCATCCCTATGGTGGGATTATCTTTAGAAAGAGAGGAAAAAGAAAGGAAAATACAAGATTATTATATTGGGATAGGATGGTTGCCAAGTTGAAGGGAAAATTTATGCCTAGTGACTACATGACTTAGCTATATAGGAAGTTGTAGAACTTGAAACAAAAAGATATGGGAGTGAAAGAGTACACTAAAGAGTTTTATAAGCTGAGAATCAGGTCACGACATATGGAGGATGATACAAACAAGATTGCAAGATACCTAAATGGGTTGAAGTATAGCTTACACTATGAGTTGAGCCTCACAACCCCTAGGACACTTGAAGAGTATTATCAACTAGCCTTAAAGGTTGAAGACAAGTTGAATAGGAAGCAAGAAAAGTAGAATAGAGGTAGAGGTTCATATGTTGGTAGAGGATAGTCACAAAGAAATCAAGGAGAGTCAAGTACCTCACAAGAAAAAATACCAAATTCAAGAGGGGGTTTTAGAGGAAGGAGGCCTAAATTTAGGGGCAGATTTGGAAAAAGAGGAGGATTCATTGGCTTCATAGGAAAGTGCTACAAGTGTAACAAGTTTTCCATTCATGAAGCTTGGGAGTGTCTAGAAGAGCAGACAACTACTACCTTTAGGAATGAAAGGAGGACTGAAGTTTCTCAAGGAGGAGATGAAGAAAGTGTTAGCTCCTCACCACAATAAGAAGAACTAGATAAAGGAGAATCTTTTTTGATGAGGACATTGATCAAGGTTCTAATGGAGAAAGAGCCACCTCAAAGGAAGTCACTATTCAAGACTATTTGTAAGTGTCAAGGTAAGTGTTGCCAAGTTGCTATAAATTCCAGAAGTACTGATAATTTTGTTGCTATTGAGATGGTAGAGAAATTAAATTTGAAGAGATTACCTCACCCTACACCCTATAAAGTTTCATGATTGAATAAGGGGCAACAAGTACTAGTTAATGAACAACATTGGGTAGAGTTTAAAATAGGAAGGTTTAAAGATAAGGTGTTATGTTATGCCATTGCAATGGATGTATGCCATGTGCTATTTGGTAGGCCTTGGAAATATGACAGAAAAACAATGCATGATGGTAGGAATAATTTTTATGTTTTGGAGAAGGATGGAGTCACCTGTACCTTAGCACCTTTCAAGGAAGAAGATAAAGACAAAAATATTTTCTCAAGTGTGATGATGGTGGATGAAAAGAAGTTTCTAAAGATAATGGAAGAGGAAGAGATATGATTTTTAATAGTGATCAAACCTAGGGCTGTAATGACAACAACAAGAATTGATGATCTCCAACAACAAGGTTGGAGATCTTGTCTTAACACATCTTAGGAAGAAAAGGTTTCCCAAAGGTGAGTATACCAAGTTGAAGATGAAGAAGATAGGTCCTTGTAGTATTGTTCATAAGTTTGACAAAAATGCCTATGAGATTGAACTGCCTAGTAGAGTAGACATATCTCCAATTTTTAATGTTGCTGATTTGTACCCTTATAAAGGGGATGCCATGGATGATGAAGGATTAGTTGTACAAATGATTTTAGATGTTCATTAGGTCAAAAACCTCCCACACACCAAACCATCACAATTAGATTGCATCCTCGACACCAAAGAGATCAAAAAGACAAGGGGAAAACAATACTTCTAGTATTTAGTAAAGTGGGAAGGACTTCCAAATGAGGATTCCACTTGGATGATAGAGGCAAATATTCTTAAGCATGGAATGATAGTAGTAGACCTTCCCTCAGGTGGAACCTAAGTTCTTTCCTTTCCTTGGGAGTATGATGTAGGAGCACCACTCCATTATGTTTTTGTATGTATTTTAGGATGTTAGTAGTTTTTTTTCATGTTAGGATGGGTCTTGATGGATCCATTAGTATCATTTTAGATGATTTATATTGTGCAAATAAACTTAGAAATTCAAATTTGTGATTTTCCTGCCAAAAGTGAATTTTGAATTCTAGGTGATGTTTTGGATTTCTACAAGGTTGGGAATTTGTTCTCAACTCTTGGTTTTGGTTTTGATAATTTTAATAATGTTTGGAAGACCATGGTTTTCCTTGTAAATTTCCATTTTGATGTTTTGTTACAATGTCTAGGTTGAAAGTTGCAAAAAAAGGGAAAAAATGTCAAGTTTAATGACATGGATATTAGGGCTATTGATGAAAAAAGAAATATACTCAACTTGTAATTGTTTCTAGTGTTATTTGGATGTTGAATCAATGAAAGTATATGATCCAAGAAGTTGTGGGAGTGAGATTGCATGAAATATGCCTTGTTTAACAATTTTATGACAGTTTTCTAAAAAAAATAGCATATAACAGATTGGTATGGACTTGTACGACATAGTTTCAGGTTTGTGATTGTGTGTGATGATAATTTCATGTCTTAAGGTTCAAATGAAGGTAGTTTGAGGTGATTATATTGATTTTTTCTCAAGTTATGGAAAAAACAATGCTCTCTACCTTGTTCAGAAACTAGGGTTTTCAACAATAAAGATTTTCTCATATCTTTAATTTAGTCGTTGGAAAATTATGAGATTTATTACATAAATTTTGTAGGTATTTTTGCACGTTTCCTCCAAAGGGAAAGTGGTAATTCTACATTTTGTGTGATTTATTGAAGATAGTGTGTATCCTTGAGCAATAGGACTATTTAAACCCTAGTCTTTGTGAGGGTTTTGTTGAAAATAAATTGTTTTGAGTTAAACCCTATTAGGTGGAGTTGGAGGGAGGTCTGTAGAGTGTGAAAAAGTGTAGGAAATAAAAAAATACCAAAGAAATTTAATTTTGATGCCTTTTGATAGTGTAAGCTTAGGAAAATGGGTTTGAAGAGTAGTTTGTAGGGTGTTATTTGCTACCACCATTGAAAGATCAGAGAATATTGTGTTTTCTATTATGAAACCCACATTTTAATTGTTTTTAATAGTCCATTATGTGTGAAGTTACTTTTCCTCTACATTAGTACAAGTGGAAGTTCTTTATTTTTAGGGGAGACATATTGGTCACTTGGTTCAGTAAAATGCAAGACTCAACATCTTTGTCCATAGTAGAAGCTAAATACATTTTTGCAACATCTTGCTACACTCAGGTGCTTTGGATGATGTAGACTTTGAAGGATGTGAAGGTGGTTTATGATGAACCCATCCCTATATCGTGTGACAATAAAAGTGCAATTACTATTTCCAAGAATTTGGTAATGCATTCAAGGGCTAAACACATATCAATCTGGTATCACTTTCTAAGAGAGAAGGTTGTAGAGAATGGAGTTAGAATGGAGTATGTGCCTACCAAGGATTATATTGGAGATTTTTTTACTAAGGCACTTTCAAAGGATACTTTTGAGTATCTACGACAAAATTTAGGGGTGATTACCCCTCCTTGTTCTAACTAGATGCATAGATATTGCATCTGTAAAAGGGGAGAAATTCATGTCATATCATTTTCTCCTAGATTGATGTATGCTACCACTCAGGAGGAATTGGTAGTAAGGGGGAGTTTAGTGCAAATGTGCATAGATACTAATAAAAAGTGTTGCTAGTTAAAGGGGAGACTATGGAGTTGTTTCAATAGAAGATCTTTTACCCTTTGTCCCTAAAGTTAGAAAATGTACTATTGTGAGTAGGTGTGTATGGCCCTTTTTCCATGATGTCAAAGGGGGGGAGTGAGAAAGTGTGCTTACATAAATGCCAAAGGGGGAGGTTCTTGATGTAGTTGTTGTCATTGATGTCACCACTTGATGACAATTGTTGTATGCTTGATTGTGGTTTTCATTGATAAGCTTGAATGTTATTGAGGTATATCTTGGAGGTTGAAAACATAGCTACAAGGAAGTATCCTATTCCTTTGGAAGAGATTATCCATAAAGGGTTTACTTAAGAATATTTTGAAATTGATATGGAAGGAGAAATCAAATCATCCCTTGATGACTTGGATAAAGCAGAAGCTGATAATAGAGATCTTAAAAGTGATATTAATGATGCAAATGAGTGTATCAAGAAGTTGAGAGAGAAACTCAAGAAATATATAGAAAGAATTAAGGAAACAAATGAGCAGCTACTCAAGAAATCAAATGAGACTGTCACTAGTTTGAAAGTGCAAGTTGAAGAAGGAAAAAGAGTTGAAGACTACTCGAATTCCAAACTCAAAGAAAAATTTGAAGAATATTCAAAGCTTGAACAAGATATTGTAACTTTAAGATCAAATATGGAGAGAGAAAATAATCAAGAAGAAAAATTTAAGAAGAGTTTCACAATGCTTGATGAGATGATTACAAATTAGAAGGCTTCTAAGGAAAAATAAGGTTTAGTGTTTGAGAAAGGAGAAAGTTCAAGATAAATAAAACTCCAAATAATTCTGAAAAGAAGAATAATTCCAAAAAAAATCCAAAGCTAGAAGAAATGACTTAGAAGGCCTCCTATCAGACAACCTATTGCACAAAGGTATTATTCTTTTGATGGTTATTGTTATTCTTGCAATAATTTTGGGCATAGAGCTATAGAATATAGAAGTGGAATGAATTAGAATGTTCAATCATTTCCCAATCAATGTTTTACATGCAATAGATTTGGTCATAAAGCTAGTGAATCCAAAAATTAGATGATGGATGGTTACAATAATGGCATGATGTTTCAATATTTCAATGGCTATTGTTATATTTGAATGCAAATCTAGAATGTCTAGAAGTAATATTGTTCAAAAAGGTGTCATATGCCACAATTGTAACAAATTAGGACAAATAGAAAAGTTTTGTAAAAATAAGAATATGAAACCCTCTGCTTCAAAAAAGAAGAGAATGGTCAAGTAGAGAAGAAAGTGGATCTGGTTGAGATGAAGAAGGAAATGAATAATATCTAGAAGAAGAAAGATGAGAATGAAGTAAAATGTGAGTTTGTGCCAGCTCTTGGTGTAGATGTTTCCTTCGAAAATTAGATAAAAAGCTTTGGCTCAAGGGGAGTTTTAACAGAAAATTCATAAGTCCCCACCAAATATGTAGTGTTGATGTGTTCAAGACACTGGTACATGTGTAGATTGACATGGTTGATTTGATGATTGTTTTTCTAATATGAAATTTCCCATTGTGGAGATCTATGGAGTGAATGAAGGTGATTATGTCAACATAGTGAGGTATTTCCATCTTTTTGACTAACTTTATTCACTACAATTAATGCATTTTAGGTCTTTGGAAATTTTTCTATATTTGATTTCACATATGATTAAGTCATTTGTAAATGACAATTTGAAGAGTGAAGAGTAGAGCAAAGGTGATTTGAAGCATTTAGTGTGAAACCCTAACCAATGAAGAATTCCAAAGCTATTTACAGTTTCTTGCTATACCCTAGTTCTGTGAAGTACAAAATAGTTCTTAGTAGAATTAATGACAAGTTCATATGGTTGGATATGGTGCATATGATTACTAAGGATGCAATTAGGGTTGTAATAAATTTTTACCCTAATGGACCCTTTCTTACATGAAAAGCATTAAAAAATGATGTGGTAATGAAGCTCACTAGTGTGAAATTCAATAAATATGCCATAGCGGTGAAGGATATTAAAGATCTGGAATTGCAATATGCATCCATGATGATTTTCTATAAGATCTATTATAGAAATAGAGATAACTGTGTTTCAACCACCATAATTCATATAACTTACCAAATGGTAAAGAAAGGTGAAGATAGAATTATGTGAACTCCTGAGACAACAACTAATGGAAAATTTATAGAAAACAAAAGAGTCCAAATATCCATTCTATTATGACACTCTTATCATTTGTTTAATTTTTTACTTTCTTAGAGAAATTCCTGAAGAAAAGAATGTTGTTTGGTTGGATGATGTACCTATTTCTAGTCAAATTAGAGATATTTGAGAAGGTTTCTAGATTTTAATACTTGGAAACAAGCCTTATGGGGATATTTTATCATTTCAAGACAAGATGCAAGGAAAAGAGAGGACTCTAGCAAGTGTGGTAGATAAATACAAGAAGGATATTGCATTCATGGTTAGCAAAGATTATTGCCATATGGATTCTAGAAATGGGATATTAAGTGGTAGAGGAAATAGCCACCAAGCTTGCAGAACTTATGTTAAGAAAACCAAGAGATCCTATAGTAGATAGGTTTAGAACCTATGAGGATAAATACGTCGAAGTGCACTTGAAACAAAAGGACAAGAAGATAAAGAAAAAAGTGGAAAAGATGAAGGTAGAGTTGGAGGAAATTGTTGGTTTTTCAAAGGGTTCTGCAGAGAAAATCAAGACCCCATTTTTGGCTCTATAGGGTACTCCTAGCACTAGAAGGTCCATTAGGACATCTACCCCCTCTCCTACTATTTTGAAGTCATATAGAACAAAACCTATAAAGATTTCAAAGAAGAAGGTTGCATCTAGTGTCCTTGAGCAACAAGAGGCTCCTAAAAGGAGAAGAAAGGAAAACGCCACAAGGGATAAATATATTATTCAAAAGGAAGAAGAGGATATAGAAGAAGAAAAACCACAACTAATCTAGAAAAATAAGATTTCTCAAGCCTCCATGGAAGAGACAAGTGCAAAAAGAGAAAAGGTTGATGTGATTACAAAAAGTAAGGAAGAAGTAGAAAAACAAGAGAAAGCTTCTGTTATTAAGAAGAGAGAAAATAATTCAAGAGGAGAATTACTTAAAAGTGAGGGAAAAAGTAAAGGAAAGAAGAATACCCCTCTGGTAAGGGAGCATAGTCCCTTAATGCTAGATGATTTATTTAATGGAATTGCAAAAAAATTTCTCCTAGAAGACACTGCAAAAAAGTATTCAGAAGAGAGTGGTGTGAATAAGGCTACAATAAAAGGGTCTATTGTAAAATACATGGTAATTGAACCAACAATTTTTGGCAATGTGTACTCACTTACACTTCTAGGGTTTTGCACCTAAAAGGAGAGGGGTATACCAAAAACTATGATGGCTCACTCAAGACTAATGCAAGTATGATGGGAATATGTCTAAATGGGTATCTAGACATAATAACCTGACCAAAATAACCCTGTCATAATAACCCAAGGAAAAAATAACCTAGGGTCATAATAACCCATGGATAGAATAACCTGTGGTCAAAATAACCCATGGATAGAATAACCCTATAAATTTTATTTTCTTGTCTCTCTATTCTTAAGGGGATATTTTTTCCATGGGTTATTCTGACCACGGGTTATTTTGGCTTGGGTTGTTAATTATGACCTTGGGTTATTTTGTCCTTGGGTTATTGTAACTAGGTTATTCTGACTAGGGTTATTTTGGTTGGGTTATTATGTCCTACAATCATCTAAATGGAATGTCCTAAATGCATAAAACTTATAAAAGATATTGATTGATGACTAAAAAATAAGGAAATGCAAAGTGTTTGAAAACATAGTGTTGAATGCAAAAAGACCTAGAAATGCAAACAAATAATAACATAAATTAATGAAACTAAAGATTTGCACCTAGAGGCTAGAAAGTGATGGAATGAAGGTCTAGAATTTTGCAGAATTCACTAGGAAATCCCACTAGGACTCATACACCAAGCTGGGTGAATTAGTCCCACTTCAGGTAAAATCTATCAGACACTAGTACAAAAACAACAATATATGACTAAATAAACTACTAAAAATTGCATACAAATGACTATTTTTGGTCACATGACCATTAGTAGTTTATTGTCGGTCATTTATAACACAACCAAATTTATGACTAAACTATTTTAGTCATTTATCTAGTCATTGATTTAGTCAATGATTTGGTCATTGATTTGGTCATTGATTTAGTCATTGATTTAGTTGTTAATTTAGTCATTGATTGTTGTTAACTAGTCATTTATTTAGTCATGGTAGTGATTTATTTAGTCATTGATTGTTGTTAGCTGGTCATTTATTTAGTCATGGTAATCATTTATTTTAGTCATGGTAGTCATATATTTAGTCATTGCAGTCATTTATTCTATCATTGTATTCATTTATTTTAGTCATGGTAGTCATTTATTTAGTCATGGTTTAGTCATTTATTTTGGTGAATCAGTTATTCAAGTTACAAATCAAATCTAACTTAATTAATCCTCACAAATTTATGCATATAAAATTCAAGTGTCATAGATATTCAAATGTTTTTTGTATTGGATTAGTTCATGAAAAAAAGAATATACAATCAACAAATAGCTTTATGCATATAAACTTCAAGTATCATAGATATTCAATTTTTTTTTGTATTGGATTAACAATGAAAAAAAAGAATATATAGTCAACAAACAACTGCATAACCAAAGGAATTACAATAGAACTCAACCTCCAAGTTGTTTTAAATCTGTTGTAAAAACATCCTTCACTACACTCTTGGTTTCCATGGAAGACAAATCCAAGATACAATACAAATTCTACAAAAATTGAAGGGAGAAAAGACAATAAAATATCTTATTCAGAGCAGCCTTGCCCTCCCATTCCGGCTGGGCAAGCCTTGAGAGAAGATTGGAAGGATTCAAATGAGAAGGATGGAAACTTCCTATCTAGAGATCTCACTGGTCATGGTTGGATGAAAGTAAAGAGGGCATACTAACCTCTCCAATTTAGTGAGCTGCAACTTGAAAATAAGATTTCAACGAGGGTTTTAGAGTATGTTTTTTGAAATGAAAATACAACCAAGAAAAATAGTGTCGATGGGAACAAGTTCTTTATGTGTTGTTTTGGTGCACTTATGTCCTTCCTCGAGAGATCCTTGGAAACCTACAATACATAGCACATTTTAATATAACATGACATTTCTGAGATTCTACATGATAATTCCAACAATTAGTAATTTGCAAGACAGAAACAAAAGAGAAAGAAAGAAAGAAAATATGTCAATGTCTA
>VDFB02339561.1:0-60976 GCA_007258455.2 Sequoia sempervirens
TATATCCTCTTAGGTCCCCTTAATCCATCCTATGGAAAACATCACTTAATTTGTAAGGAATTTATAGGATCCAATTTTCTAACTTTTACTATATATTTTTCTTTTCTCGCATAAATTATTTAGTTAAATGACTCATAAAAACTATAGTTACTTTACCTACATTAATTATTTTTGTAGGTTCTCATCAAGTCGGTCTACCATGTGATTGTTATTGAATTTTTTTTATCAAGAGACTATGTAAATATCAATTTGTGGTCTTGACCTAAAATTTTATAAGCTTTAATTGTATCTACATGCACATATATGTTTCATCATTTTATATAGTTGTATTAAACATCAATAAACATTATATATGTTTGTTCGATGTATGAACTTCAATGAACTTATTAGTCAATTTTTAAATATCTTTTTCCAATTTTATAGATTATAAATTTCATGTCTTGTATTTACCACATTTTATATAATTGTTCAATTGTATAGATTATACATTTTATACATACAAGGAGATAGATTTTTGTTTAGTGATTCAAATATTTGCTAGAATTGGAAAATAGTTAAAATTACCTGCCCTTAGTTTATTATGAATATGATCTAAACTATTTAAGGAATGCTTTAATTTGTCACCTAACCATGTGATAAATTATATATATGAAATTTGATTCTAGATAAGAATTTATATAGTGCATGTATTACTTGAAAATTAAATTAAATATCTATACATACATGAGTGCATATAATCATCAAAATGAACATAACTCAATCTCATAATTGACTGCATATATAAGATCATCATATTAAAGTTAATTGATATAAATAAAAACAACCATGATCATATTAATTGATATAGTGTATGTGAAATGGTCCATGAAATAACATGTTCAAAATGTATATGTCAAGTCCAACACATATATTTAAATAAAACTAGAGATCTATAGTCTATAAAATTTAAAACCATCCAACTATCAAGGGATCAGTCAAATCAAGTCTCCTATTTGCTCCACATGGACTAGATGTACATGTATCATGCTATAAAAGAGTACAAGAAACTTGAAATTAGATTTAAAGTTATTTAGAAATTTTGATATAATTTAACATATAAACCTAAAAAATATAAAATCAAGATAAAATAAATTTAATTAAATATCTAGAGTAAATACAGTAAAAATGATTTTTAGTACTTATGCATAAATTACCATATGATCATGTAAATCTACTGGCACATTTTGTTCAATAGGTAGCATAATTGTCAATCAAGAAGGTCCAAATGCTTGATCTAGACTATATCCTGCATATTCATATAAAGCAAACAATATGTTAAAAACTCAAATATATATATTTAAAAGGTCACTCAAAATTGTATAGGAGATTTAGTAAAGTTTACAACCTCGAATGATATGACCTCATGATCACGCACCTGAGATTTCCCATGCATAAATGTTGACGATGTCTCAGGTGCAACCACCATGGGTATCACATGAAATCCCTGCATATAGATACAAAAATGTATAGATCATTCACACATGTGTACAAATTCAAATTAAATTAGATTTATGATGTGTATTTAATTTAAACTTAACAAAATTTTGAAAGCACGCACCTGAGTTGATGATGACGTAGGAGCGCTCACCACAAATTGTGGTTGGTCAGTACTCGGTATCGTATGACCTTCCTACATCTAGATATAATATGTCATTTCACACATGTGTACAAATTCAAATTAAATTAAATATTTCCACATAAATTAAAATATATATTGGTTTGTACCTAACCAAAAGGTGAGCCCAAATCTACAACACTCGAAATATAGACATGATCATATTGAGATTCAGGAATCGTGTGATCATCCATCTACATTGAACACTTCTTGAATTAATATTATATTACATATATAATTTGATGTTATTATTTACATGAATTTTGCACATTTCAAACAAATTAAATTTAAGTTCAAAAGATGAACATACCTGTGTAGGATGATCCTCATAATATAATAAATTCATATATGACTTCATCCCATATGCATGTGGGTCACTTGAAGTGGATGCTTGAGTATTCCCATAGCTTGAGCCTCCATGCTCTCTATTGCCCACTCCAGTCGCCACATTTGTAGTCTGATGAGTGAGATATCCTGAAAGAGAACACAATGCTCCTAATGTCGACAACATCGTCTGCTGCTGAAATGCAGTGGGAACACCAAGAGAAGGAGGAGGAACAATAGGAGCAATTGGAGCACATTGTTGAGGATCGACACGTGCTCCTAATCTATGTTGGCGCATGCCACACCCAACTCCCTGAAATGACCTCATATCAAAATAGTTGGGTTTTAAACCCAGCTCAAACTCAACCCGTAACTTTCTCAAAAAGTATAGGGGCACCTCACAATTGCCATGTGGTGGAGTATCAAACACCATCCACCATCCATCCCAAAAATTTGCAGCTATCTGTGGGTGCCTACACCATTTAATTGAAATTCATTTTTTGGTGGGTGGAATTGGTTTGTTTGTTTGGGGGTTAAAAAAATGTTGGCAAATGGCTTGTTTGGTAATTTTAAGGTCATAATTAATTTCTTTATAGGACAATCCATGATCTACATAGAATTGTCTCTTCTCTTCTCTCCATTGATGGAACCTATCTAGGTTTGCATCAATAGATTAAACATAATCGACAATAATTTGCATTGAAGATGCAAACCATGCAAGATTGGGGGGGATATTAGGCTCATTTTTTTATCAGATCTATATTTTCTTGAATCACATTAAGGTTTTCTCTAGTGCTCTCTCTTCACTGAGCCTGATCTACTACAGGGCGTGGGGGTTAGGAGGTGGAGAGTGTGGAGGTGTGGGGTTTTGTTGTGGTGGCAGATCTGTCCATGTATGGGATCTTTAGGTTGTGCATTAGGTATAAAATCCTTTATGTTAAATTCAAGATCCATGTGAACAATGAAATGACAACTACATGTTAAACAATTAAAAAATATATATCAACAAACTAATTAAATAATGTACACAATTTGAAAGTTTTTTAAATCACATTGAATGTGCACAAATTCAAAATACATTTCATTTGAAGACACATTCAATTTATAACATTAAAAAATCCATAACATAAAAAATCCATAGCATGTACACATTAAATTATACATTTAAATTCATACATACATGTAACCTCAAGGTTAAATTTGAGCACTTTATCTTCTAGTAACCATATGGTTTCATTTTCCTTGCAAGGTTAAAATTGGGTGGTGTGTGGTTGTTAATTTCAAATTATTGCATCATTATATATTAGACTAATGAATGCAATGCCTTAGTGATGCTTTTTAGACAATTCTATGTATGTCCTAACCTATGCATTGATTGTCAATGAAAGATGTCTCCTAGGCATCATGTCACTCGTCAAAGTGGGAATGAGGGGAAGGCTAAGAACCCACCTATGAATCCTATCGATGATCCTCAAGTTATTGATATCCTTCAAGATATAATAGTAAGGGGCCCTCATCAAGAGGCATCTATGTGTGAGAATTTGTAAATTAATGTAATAAAGAAGGTGGATATGAATCTATGTGTAGATTGAATGCATTTTTAAAGGTGTTGTAATGGTAGAAATTGAGAGATTCTTAACTTGTATTTGTGGGTAACTACAAAGTATTATATTTTCTAGCAAAGAGGTACTATAGGATATTTGCAATAAATTGGCAGTATTACTACAAATCACTTGCAACCTAAAGGTAACAATTTCTTGTAAAAAGGGGAAATGGTACAATAGGTGACTTATATCATAGAAAGGTTAGAGGTTAGAGGCACTTGTAATTTTATTTGAGATTTAGATATTTATTATCTTAGATTTATTATGAGATGTAGCTAGTAGGAGGTCTACTAGTGTATGTGTTTAGTTTGTTTAGTGGTACAATAAATTGGATGAGTGAGTAGCACGTCGTGGTTTCTAGATCTACTATAATGACAAAGTATGTTGTAGCTACTCTTGTCTTTAAGGATTTTAGTTATATTTATAGCTTGTGTTTAGATGTTGGGTTGGGTCCTGTTGTAGTCAGAAATTAATACAATATTTAGTGTGCCATTAGCTTGGCAAAGAACCTAAACTTTCATATATAAATGAAGCATGTTGATGTAAAGTATCATTTTTTTATGATGTGCTGGGGATGGGAGAGCGATGTTAGATAAATTTGATAATATGAATTTTTTTGCAAATATGTTAAAAAAGCTAATAAAAATAAATAGGTTTAGATAGTGCGATGAAACTATTAGTCTCACATCCCTAGTAAATAGTTCACAAAAATGATTATCAATGAGAATAAGAAAGATAAGTATAATAAAAAGACAACAAATCTAGACATTATAAATCTAATTTAGATTTAGGTTTTAGGGTTTAGGGTTTTAGGTTTAGGTTTTAGGGTTTAGGGTTTTAGGGTTTACATCCTAGGGTTAAGGGTTTTAGTTTTTAGGTCTATGTTTTTTGGAACCTAAGGTTTAGGGTTTTGATTTCTAAGTTAGGGTTTTGATTTCCAAGTAAAATGTGTCCAATTTAGGTTAAATTCTAGTTAATCTAGGTTTAGTTTTTATGGTTTTAAATTTAAAATTTAATGTTTTTGGTTTCATTGATATTTTTGGTTTTTTAAATGCAATTTAAAAACTATAAAATATTGAACATAAAACAAACAAAAACTAAATAACAATTACAAAAAAAAATGCAAGATATAAAGCAAAAAAAGCATAATTCAATCAACTTGGAGGTTGCTGAGGTCGGTTGTGTTAATGAGAGGAGGTGGCAATGAAAATTTGGTTGAGCTAGGCCCTTTGAAATGCATACACGATATGTGCTCTCCCTTAGGCGGGCGACTAAAATGAAGTGTGAAAATGAATCGCATAATCGCTAATTTAAAAAAATAAATAGCTTTGTGAAATGCATACATGTTTTAGGTTGTGTACCTGAATATAAAGGCATACGCCTTCAGATTTTGGCTCAGGTACTCGATCCAAAGCGCGTACGCATTTCCTGCGATTTTTTTTGTTATGACCAAAACTTCCCCTCTTCATGGACCCAACTTCTTGCTTTTACCCTCAAATAGAAGATGAATACACTCAATAGTGTCTCCCAAATATACAATATGTGTCTCCATAAAAAAAAATTAAATATCTTTCAAGATATCATCCCAAGGTGAATTTGAAAGATAATGAGTGTCCTACGACAAAGAATCACTAGAAACTTTAGAAGAAGCAACACTAGAATTTGAAGTAGCAACAATAGATGGAAGGACCAAAGAGTTGTCCTCAAAGAGAAGATGTATGTCCTCAATAGTGTCATCTAAATCGCAAATGAGGAACTCTACAAATAAACAAAAGATGTCTGGTAGAAATTGGTCCCAATGGACTGAATCTAGAAGACATAAATGATACTATTGCAATGAATCACTGGAAGCTTTCAAAGAAGCATCACTGGAATCTGAATTTACAACAGGTGTTGTTGATGGGGTATCAATGAATTGATCATCCACACAAGATGTGTCCACACACGATGGGGCAACATAAGTCTCATTATTATCCACAATAGCTTGGTTCTCCCAGGAAGCATCACTTTTAGATGAAGATCCATTGTCTCCATACAATTGTTGGATGATGGTCCAAGTAGTGAAAGGGAACTCAAAATGCTCTACATGATGTAGAATATCCTCAAAGATAGTAAGACACATTAGTCCATAGATGATTTCATTATTATTAAACCATGCATTCTTCTTATTTTAGTCACTTGGATAAGGAACGAGTCCAAGGAGATAGGGCAATTTAGATCTTGCTCAAGGAAATGATTCTTTATCCCTTGTTTCTAGGACAAATAGTTATCTAAAGTTAGTTTGACAACAAAAAGGATGGAAACAATTTTTAAGATACATGCTTAACCCCCCCATAAATGAAACTTTATCTTAGTTCTTGATTACAAATTGTTTGTATAATCCCCCCAAGATTGATACAAAAAAGCCACTTTAAGTGAATGCAAAAAGAGATATCAAGAGACACCCCCACTTTCCATTAGCCTTAGAAATCACCCCCCAAGATATTACAATGTTGACACATTATGATTAATGTGTTTACAAAGCCTTTTCCAAGATATAATGCTCAATAGGCCCATAATGACCAAAATTACAAATTTTGATACAAAATGAACTGGAGATAAAATCTGAAAAAAATATCCTTATAGTTGTGTAGTGCTCTTCAATGCATTTCCAACACCTATTTGTTTATGAAAAATAGAGCTTTGGGCCGAAATTTATGGCCTGATGAAAAAATCATGTTTACAACAACCTCATCTACAATATCTAGAAGAAAATGGAAAAAGTTATTTTCAATACCTATGTGGAAGGAAAGTGCTTGTCTCTAGCTTTCCAAAAATATCTCATTTTCCAAAAAAAAACATTGTGGCTAAAAGTTATGATTATTTTTTAATGGCTAAAATTTAGCCTACAATGACAACCCCCTAGCAAAATAAAAATTTTCCCAAAATCAATTTTTTTTAAAAATAGACAAATTTTATATGAGAATATGGGTTTTTGGGCCATCCAAGCGGAATGACAAGGTCCATTTGGGTTGAAAATTCTCTTGCAAAAAGTTGTTCACTAGATCTAAGCTTCAAACCCTTGTTTGCTACTATGTCATATGGTGGCCAAATTGAGTGAAACAAAAGCCAAATCTAATTTTCTTGAGCCCAATGAATGCAATGGGACAATAAAAAATTCTGCCACTATAGGTAAAATAGTTTCAATCACTAGATCTCACCAAAACACGTGCATGCAAATATATGATTAACATATCTTCATAATTCCTTTTTGATTCTCTAGATCATATTGAAACACAAGAGAAGAGCATATAGGAATTTATAAGATCATACAAAAAACTCCACAATCTCTTAATCAAGAATCTAAGTACTCAAAACTTTCAAAATCTAAGTTCTAATACCATGTTAGAAATCTGAAATAGATTGAGTAACTAAAAAACCCTACCTCTTCAACCTTGTAGATGTCATGACAAAAATTTTATGGCAATTTGGTCAACTCCAAAGTTTGTGCATCCTTCCCCTTGCTTACTATTTTCTATTGGAAAGGTGAGATGCCAAGTTTAAATGAGCTTGACCTCATTATAGATTTGTTTTTATCTTTGAAATAAAGCGAGTGTATTGTGTCTTGAATGTCCACCAAAAAGTGGTTGTGGCCACTTTTTGGTCCCCCATCTTTTTGCACACACCAATCTTTTATCTCTCTTTCTCTCTCTTTCTCTTTAATTTTCTCTATATACCTCTTAGTCTCCTTCATCTCTCTTTTTCTCCCCCCCTCTCTCTCTTGCTTTTCTATATCTGTATTTCCCTCTATCTCTTTTCTCTCTCATGCTCTATCTCTCTTTCTATACCCTCCTCTCTATTGCATGGATTTAATAAAGACAAACCAAAGAAAAATAAAATGTGAAATTTACAATGAAGAAATGCCTTCTCTTTAAAAAAAATATGGATCTACTTTCATGGCCATTGCTTGCTTAAGAGTTAATTGGATATAAATAATTTCTAATACATGAAGATTATGTATATCTTGATAGATAATAATTCTTCCAATAGAAATATGTTAAGAAACTAATTAACTAAAAATTATCATACTAAAAACTATGAACATTTCATCTTATTACAAAATAGGGCCTATTTCTACCATCACAAAATTATATTAGTATCAAGTTCAAGGACATGATGAAATAAATATCAACACTAAAAATTCTTTGGGAAAATCAAGACTATGCTATATGGTATACACCGCAAATACATGCCAACATACATTAAGGTCCTTGTTGATGCATTAACTACAACTTAAGACTTTTCCCATCAATTTTTTAACAAGAAGTAATGAATCTTTATAACATGAAACCTATACTACTTAAGTGTAACTAGATGGTTCACATTGCAAACTTAAATCTATGGGAGGCACTTGGAGCCTAAACTCAAAGTGATAATTTTTTGTGTGACAACAATTTACGCTTGCCACATTTCCATGTAGAGGTATATTAGGTGTAGAAGATCATTTACTTAATGGCCTATGAATATGACTTAAAGACCCAACAATGAAACTATTCATGTAGGAATCTAATAGATTAACACATAAATCTAAAGGTAATGCACAAACTCCCTCACCTTAAACTTATAAGCTCAATGAGAATTCAAAATTATAAATAGACACAAGGCTAGGTACAAAAGAATACTAGTAACCAAAATTGAATACAAGAAACACATAACTACTAAGAAGCCACCATGAGAAACCAACAATTATGCTCATTTTGGTTAATTGATGTTATAATTGATTTTACTAATATATATAAACAACAAGACTCATTTAAAAGTAACTATCATTGAAACCCACCAATCTACTTTACACTAAAAGGAAAACAAAATCAGTAAGGAAATCATTGAGAAAAATGATTTTGTTGGAGAATAATGTCATTCTCAACCCCCCTTTCTAAGTGGTTGTGCAGGGTTTTCTTTGACAAATGCAAAAGTGTAGCTCCGCATTATTTATCCCTTATTTTTATGTTTTGATCCCTTATATATTTCTATGTTGAGAAGAATAATGGGATAATGACACTAAAGTACTAAATACACAACTCTAAAAAATCAAGTTGAGGACATACATGTTGATTACAAATAATCTAATATTTTATTAAATCTATTATTGGATTGTCTAAGATTTATCAAAGGTATAGCCACCATAGTATGTGTCAACATCCTTGTTGATGTATCAACAACTAACTGGTCCATGCATCTTCATGTGAATATACTCATGTGTTTGCAAACTTTGAATGCCATACACTAAGGACTTTGCTCGTTAATTTTTAGGTAAGAAGACACAAAGACATGAACCTTGAACTACTTAAAGTGTGATCAAATGGTCAAACACATTATGAATGTGCATCTCATTAGTCACTTGACATGCAAACTCAATCACTCTTTATATGTAAAAGATAGAAGGAGATAATTATAGGATAGAGGGAAGAAGAGAGGAATAGAGAGCTGGAAAAAAATAAAGAAAAATATACAGAAAGGAGTTTTTTTATATAATGACAAATATCATTTGCTTAATAGCTTACATATTGATCTCATGGATTGCTATAAATGTATATAAAAAGTAAAAATAAAACATGGAAAAGGAAGCCCTCAAAAAAAAAAATCCAGAAAAAGCGAAAAAGAAAAACATCTCAGAGACTGCACGGTTTCCAAAATGGTTGGAGATTACAATATCCATAGAATTTAGCGAACGGCTGCCAAAGCAATTCAGTGAAAGCGTCCTCATAAAATTTTGCATGACGGAAGGATAAGGGAGGCCGTCAAAAACAAAAAAGCAACAAAATGGTGCTAACGGCCACCACCTGCTGGAGGTGACTACCTACGTAACATAATGTTGGTTTTAATCTGACCCAGATCGATGACACACAAATTTCTTTCCACTCTCTTTACGTGCCTCTAGACATAGGGAGCCTCTCCCCCAAATTTTTGTCTTTTCATTACTCCAAGTCAACTGATAAGTGTCTTTTCAAAGTTTCCAAATCATACATTACTCTGAAAGAGTTTGCTGAATGGTTGTATGCATTGTTTTAGGCAAATTCTGTAAGTCCACACTGAACAGTGGTGGCTTTGGACTGCTGTTTAGAATTGCAGAGTATACCAAATTGATAGTTGCAACTATCTGGTTTCAGGGCAGGACTCTGATTAAAATGACGCCCATATTTAAAAAAATGAGATTTAGATTGGGTTTAATTCTGCAACTGCATTGTGGGATTTGAAGACAATTGGATTTCAGGAAGCGGGTCTTTAAGCATTTGGGAGGCGTTATACCCAAGTTGAGTTTTAAAAGTTTTGTTTTTGTAGGTCTCTGATTAGAGTTACATCGATCCGTTTGAAGTGGGGTTTTGCATTGGATTGAATTCTGCAGGGTAGGTGGGTTTTGTGGGCAAGTGAATTTCAAATAGTGGGTCTTTTAGTATTTGGAAGGTAGAGTACCAAATCGAGTTTTGGGCCTTATATCGGAATTTTGAGATTTGATCAGAGGACTGTGTATATGAATTATCGGAAGAGTTGGGTTTTGGGTATTGGATTGTTTTATAATTTGTAATTTGGTGACAGTTTGTTGTGAATAATTGGATTTTTAAATTGACCAATATGATTTTAGGTACAATATCTTGTCTGCAAAATCCGATTTTGGGGGAGCCCTCCAAAGGAATCTTGTATCGGATTGAGAATTATTCTTTCAGTCCAAGGCCTGGGCTTGTTAGACAATTCCCACATACGATGTGCACTAGTTGTTATTGTAGGATCCTAGGATCTGTTAGTCATATAGCTTGCCCTTCTAGGAATTTATTAAATCCTGAAAGAACTGACGGTTTAATCAGAATTCACCAGAAATTTCAGAGACAAAACAGGATTCAGAAGGGGATTCCTTTATTTCGAGGATATAAATCCAGCAAATTTGATTATGGAAAAAGACACGTGGTTTCAGCTTCATTATCCTCATTTGCAGAGCCTGATGGAGAAGATATTGAGAGGAATTACTTTGACAAGGAAGATAATAAAGATTATAAAAGAAGCAGCAGTACTAGACTTGAAAAGGGTAAGGTTCAGAATAAAAAATTGCAAGGAATGTCAGAAGCATTTAACATCTCCCACCAAACAGCCTTTGGCATTTCAGGAAGCATTGCATTAGCAGCCCTCGTTCTTCCACTGTTGATGAAATATCTGGGACCTGGCCTGCCTATGAAAACAAAGTGTCTTTCGTATCTAACACTACTGTGTGGGTTCTTTATGGCATGGAATATTGGTGCCAATGATGTTGCAAATGCAATGGGAACTTCAGTTGGCTCAGGTGCACTAACATTAAGACAGGCTGTGTTGACAGCAGGATTCTTGGAGTTTTTGGGAGCCTTTTTGATGGGTTCACATGTCAGTAGCACCATGCAGAAAGGAATTTTGGTTGCAAATGTATTTAATGGCAGGGATTCTCTGCTATTTGCAGGTATGCTGTCATCATTAGCAGCTGCAGGCACATGGTTGCAGGTATGTTTTTAAACATAGATTATAGATTTCTTTAGCTGGAAATTCGTTTTGAGCAGAGCAAATTTCTGTTATTTTGTCATGCATAATTTCAGTCTTAAAAGTAGTATTTCTTAGTAAAAAGCAGTCTCACAATTCCACTTTTGTCAACGACGACTTATGAGTTATGGGTATTGCATTTTTTGATATTGGCATGGGCTAGGCTGTTAATTTTTGAGTGACTTTTTAGCAATCAGTTTTCATGGCTCCAGTGAATATATCTGAGTGGCTCATCATGTCTATGCATGATATAGGCTTCAACTTGTTGCATTGTAATTCATAACCATATGTTCCCTGATGTGAAGGGCCACCGTTGAATGATGCCTTTGTTGATTTGTGTATAAGAAAATCTTTTATATAAAAATATTGTAGATGATCGATTGATTTACAACAATTTGGTTGTCTGTTATTACACACAGAGATTGGTTTATGAGGCAGATGTTTGAAAGAGATTGTGTATCTGGTGTTTTTTCTGGTTCCTGACTGAAATTGTATGGTTTGTTATCTACAAGAGCATTATCACTGTTTGGAGGGTTTTGTGGAGAATCAGTGCTTTTGCAATATGAGCATCGTTAGAAAATAATAGCTCATTTTTAGTGTCCTGTGTTTTATTTTGTGCATTATGCAAACAAAATTACTTGAAAACTGAAATGATCTGAGACCTTTTAAGTACAGTGCAAGGTGATGGAAAGCAATGCAGGAGATAATTACAACTGTGGAGAAGTAGGAAACTCATTCCTTTGCTTAGAAGCTGGCTGAGAATTGTTTGCAATTAATTGTATCTGAATTTTGATAAGATGGGGATGAAACTCATGAAAGGTGTTGTTGGCAATGGGCAATTTAATTACGTTTGAGTTGAAGCTTTATCTTCCTCATCTTCTTTAGCATTTTCTCATAAACAAGAATAAATCATGTTACCTACTCAAGAGCTAAATGACTATTTGAAAAATAAGCTTGACGAGGCAAAAGAAGTCAAATAAAAAGCTGAGTCTACAAAGGCTGTGACATATAGACATCCAAATGATTTTTTGAAAAATAAACTTTAAGAGGCAAAAGAAAACTAACAAGAAGCTAAGTCTACAATCATGGAAAGCAGTCCCAAGAAATTATCATCAAGTCTGAAAGAAATTTCTTCAACTTGACTTTGTTGTTGGTGAGTCTCTTAATCTTCCAAGTGTTATTAACGATGTCTTGATTGCAAATGCATTTTGGAATACTTTCATTAACAGATGGCTGCTGAAGGTTTATGCCTTTTTTCTTGAAGGTCATCAGATTCTTGAACATTTCACTGTGAAGGTTTTCCTCATCTTTCTTCTGACTAGCTCGAGGTCCTTTCATCTCAACATTATAAAGTGGTTTAAATTGCCTGGCTATGGAGGACTGTTGTATCACCTCAAAATCTTATTGGGGTTAAGGTTTCATATATTCTATGGTGTTATTCAAAGCATTGCAGAGGTATCATTGACAGTTGCTGTTGTTTGGTCTATCTGTGAAATAGACTTATAATGCAAAATCTATGTAGCCGGTTCTTCAGGTTCTGGCCCGGGTCCTGGTCTGGGTTCGCCCTGGGTCCGGGTCCTGGTCCGGTCCTTCTACTGGTTCGGCCAGGGTCCTTGCATTTGGGCCTTGGTTCGCCGGTGAAGAACCCGGGCGAACCCGAGCAGAACCCGGGCGAACCCAAGGCAAACCCAAGGCGAACCCAAGCAGAACCCGGGCGTCTGGGCAGCAAAAAGTGATTTTTTAAATTTTTTTTTAATGTTTCCTTCCCTTTGACTTTGACCCACGCCCATGGGAACCCTAAAAGTGACCTCTAAAACATGTTAAACACCTAAACTGCCTCATTTTCATTCATTTGTTTTGCAAACAAGCATTTTCATTCCAAGAGGCTGACTTCTTATTTTAACTTGTTGGATTGACAAAAGGAGTTGAATATTGATTGTTGAAGCTTCTACAACGATTGCATTGCCATTCCTACAGATTTGCAAGTGTTCATTGGCTGCTACAAAGATTGTTGAAGATTATTTTTGCAAAAAGGTATGTTTTTCTCATTTTTTTCTCATTTTTTCATTCTTTTTTTTTTGTTTTACAAACAGAAACTTTGTTTTGCATCTTTTTTTTTCTGTTCTTCTATGAATGTATACATTGTGCAAGATTCAAAAGAGCTAGGTTTTAATTTTTTAAAAATTATTATATTTTGTTTTCATTCAAATTTTGAATGTGTTGTTTGCAAAACAAATTGCCATAGGAATCACAATGTCAATGGGTTCTACCTCCGGCTCCATAGCTAAACCAAACCCAAAGTTCAAAACAAATGCAAATTCTCCTCTATGGCAGTATGTTGAAATGATAAGACAGCTTCCAGGTGGTGGTGGTTATGTTTGGAAATGCAATGGGTGTGATGTTCAATATTCTAGTTCATACCATAGGGTGAAAGCACATTTGTGTGGCATAAGTGGAAAAGGCATCTCACCTTGCCCTGGAAAGAAAGATGCCCCTATTCAACCTGAGACAATTGCAAAATACATTATGGAGCAAGAACTAGCAGATCAACGGGAAGCCCAAAAAGGAAATCACCCTTTGTCAAATAAAAAATCAAAGGGAATGCAGCCCCCATCTAATCCCAATCCCAATATTGTGGTAGAAGACCACCCATTTATGGCCATTCCAAATCTTCAAGCTCAAAGTGCACAACCTTTTGCAAACAAGAGAGCAAAGGGACCTTTGGAAGTTGCATTTCAAAATGAGAGTAGAGCCCTTGCCGACCAATGTGTAGCAAGATGCATATATGCCAATGGACTATCTTTTAATGTTGTTCGTTCTCCATATTGGAAAGAGATGTTGAGAGCGGTTAATGAAGCTCCAAAAGGGTACAAGGGCCCGGGTTATGAGAAGGTGCGTAGCACTTTATTGGAAAAGGAGGTTGAGTTGGTTGAAGATGCATTGAAGCCAATAAGAGATTCATGGGTTGAGACAGGTGTGTCCATTGTTTCAGATGGTTGGAAGGACTCAAAAAATCGGCCTTTGATCAATGTCATAGCGGTGTCCCCTAAAGGGGCAATGTTTTTGAAAGCCGTGGATTGTGAGGGGCAAGTAAAAGATGGGCAATTTATTGCTAATATTCTTATTGCAGCCATTGAGCAAGTGGGAGCCCGCAATGTTGTTCAAGTTGTAACGGACAACGCAAAGAATTGTAGAGCTGCAGGGTTGTTGGTTGAGGAAAGATATTCACATATCTTTTGGACACCTTGTGCGGTCCATTCACTCAATCTTATGCTGCAAAAGATTGGGAATAAAATTGAATGGATCAAACAATTGTATACTGAGGCTGAGGACATTCAGATGTTCGTCACCAACCACCACTTGTCTCAAGGGATCTTTAGAACATTTTCAAAATTGGAGCTATTGAAGGTAAGAGAAGTAATATTTACATTTGTCATTTTCTGATTTTCATAATTTGATTGTTCAATCTAATTTAAATTCTTCTTTAAAGTTTATTTTTAAATATTAATTATTTTTTTTAATTTGCAATAGGTTGCAGAAACCCGCTTTGCCTCTAATACAATCGTCTTGAGACGACTTGTGAAAGTTAGGCAAGCACTTTCTAGCATGGTAATTAGCACCAATTGGTCTATATGGAGGCAAAGCAGCACTGAAAGAGCAACAAGAATTAAGAGCCTGATATTAGATGACTCATGGTGGGATCGTGTGGAGTATCTCCTTAGCTTCACCGAGCCCATTTTGAGTATGATTCGCTATACTGACATGGACAAGCCATGCATTGGACAAATATATGATGGTATAGACTCAATGATTGAGAAGATCAAGTGCATCATAAATGCAAGAGAGCAAGACCCTGAAGAGACTTTCTTCAAACAAGTGCATACAATTGTTGAAGAAAGATGGAACAAAATGACAACTCCATTACACCTTCTTGCCTTTGCATTGACTCCAAAATACTACAGCTCTCAGGTTCTTTCACAACCAGGAAGGCTTCCTCCATATAGAGATTTAGAAGTGGCTGAAGGGTACAAGGCAGCATTTGTGAGACTCTTCCCTGATCGAGATTTGCGGAGTGTAGTCACGGATGAGTTCACTGATTTTGTGCACTCAAATCATCTAGATGTTGATGCCTCCCGTGATAGGTTCTTAAAGGATGCTCATTCTTGGTGGTACTTCCATGGACAATACTTCCAAAATTTGCAGCCCCTTGCAATCAAAATTTTATCACAAGTAAGTTTAATAAATTTTCATATTTTAGTTTTAAAAGTTTCATAATTCCATTTATAAATTTTTAATTGTTTACTTTGTCTTCATAGGTTGCTAGTTCATCCGCATCTGAGAGGAATTGGAGCACATATTCTTTCATCCACTCAGTAAAGCGCAATAAATTGCTGTCAAAAAAAGCGGAGAACTTAGTATATGTGCATTCCAACTTGCGTCTCCTTTCACACAAACAACCTAACTACAAGGACGGGGAGACGAAGTTGTGGGATATAGTGCCAGAGGATACTGACTTGGATGCTTGCAGTTCCCAACATATTGCATATGAGGATGAGGATATCCAACAGGGGCATGGGCACATTAGTAGTGCTAGTGATGGTGCCATTGGCACTTGTGATTCATCTAGTCTTCCTACTTCATCTAATGTCAATGTTGACATTGATATGGATGATCTAGAGAATCCATATGATGATTAAAACTTTGAAAGTGTTGTAATATTGAGCTTGAAGTTTGAACAATGAATATTTATCATGCATGTTTTAAATGACATTCAAGTTTATGGTGGTTTTGTTGTTTATATGATGTTATCAGTTATGTGATATTCTAAATTCTAATCCTAATTCATGCTTCTAGGCTGCATATATATATATATATATATATATTTTTTACATATTTTGTAATTTGTACTAACGAACCCAAGACGAACCGAACCCACCCCCCAAAAAATTTTGCCGAACCGGCGAACCGAACCCAAACCGGCTACTTAGTGCAAAATAGAAATAGTAAATTGCACAACTGAATCTGTATATTTGATAGGAGAAAGATTGTTTGACTAACTACAAAGGAAATAAAACAACAGTAAAGAGAAATTAAACTAAACTAAAAATTAAAATGATTGCAGCAATTATGGAAAAGACAAAACAAATAACAATTGAAAATCTAAGTTGCCAAATCAGAATTAAGTATGGGTACGTGGGTATGGTATGCTGGTGCACAATTTTTTTTTTGGTTTTGGGGGGTGGGGGGCGAGCAGGGAGGGGGTGGGATGCGGGCGGGATGGGGGGAAAGGCTGGTTGCTGGGTATGTTTGGATGCATCCATAAAAAAAAAATGCAATATTAATAATGAATTATTAAATCATTGGCAACATATATACAATAAATTAAGTTCAATAAATAATAAACTTCATTAATAATAATCGTAAGATTAATAATTATTAAAAATGATATTAAATAAAATTCTAATAGAGCTGTCTAAATATTATTAGAATTATTCAATAAAATTCTAGGGCATCTCCCGAATGATTCCATCCAATCTTTTTTTTCTTACTGCTTATTGCTAATTAGCGAGTGATCAATCAGGTTATCAATTATCCCAATCCCCAACAAATAACCTCCATTACATTTAAAGTCTGTATAAAGTATAATGTTAAAATACAAATTTGATAATGATAAAAAATTCTGATAAGGAGCTAGCTAGGCATGATGATCATTAACATATTTCTTGAGTTCTCATAGGCTAATTGGTATTGGTAAGGGATTCCAAAGATCTTGGAGAGCATAGGTTCAACTTTTCTTAGGCTCCGTTGATGGCATTAAGCTTAGTTTGTGTTATGGATTGCAGTGACGCTTTCAAAAGTGTTTTCGGACTCCTGGGGTGTTCTCCAAACTTCTTGGAGAACACATCTATTTTATAAGTCTCTGAGTTGGCACCTGCCATCATCCCATTGCATTAGTTACTTCATGGCATGATCAAAATTGGATTCCAAAGCTTTTGTAGTGCTTTCCACAACTCAGGTGGAGTATTTAAAATATACACTTTTTATAATGTTAAATGGTAAAATATTTGCTCAAGTGTTATATTTTATTATAGTTACTTATTTGCCCCTCAAAAGTGGATGCCTAGGGAAATGTGAAGGGGACTTGCTCATGAAAGCCATTTTATATTTTAAAAAGGTCTTTTGATGGATAAATGAATTATTTATAATTTCAAATGGATTAATTTCCCTCCAAAAGTTATAAAAGGAGGTGTTGGGGCTCTTTTTTCCATATGCTGATGAATGATAATGTTATGCTATCGGATTGAACATGCAAGTTCTTCTACAATCTTCAGAGGATGAAAACCCCTTTTTGGATTTCTAGTTTCGGATTTGCGATAAAATCCCTAGCTAGATTGTGTGGTCTTATTTTAGAGAACACCATTGTGCAAATTGAAGTTTTAGTTTCTTGCTCTCAGCCATGGAGGTTTTTGATGTGTTTTGATTTACATTTTGTTGGAATGACTTAGCATTATATTTTAGTGTATTTTTGGGAGTGTTTGTAGAAGATTTTGGGCATTTTATTTTGGTTCTAAATGTTAGAATTATGAAAATACGAGCCACAAAATCAAACAACGAATAAAAACACCTTCCACACAAGAGAGCTGCAAACAATAATATGTAATATCCCCAACTAGAAAAAGCTACAAAATAAAAAGCTTCCATGAATCTCCAAAGAGAATAAAAGGAGGGTTAAGTGCTTATAAGAGCAAACCCTAAATGAGAAAAGGATTAGATCATGACAAGTGTCAACATCTCATGCAATGAGACAAAATGGTCCAATAATAACTCAACTAATAAAAGAATAAAAACACTCTTAAGTTTAGCTTAAGTGCATGAGAATAAAATTATTAGCTAATGCATGATTACTCTTAACACCCCCCCTTAAGATGAACTTAGGGAGTAGCTAAAAACCTAAAAAGAGAATGCATGATGGGTCTTGGCAAACAATGTCTGATGAGGTACCCATGTACAAACAATCTAATCTCTCACAACTAGAGAAAAGGAGAAAACCTCATGGGAAAAATGCCTCTCCAAAAGAGAGAAAGGTGAATTGGAGGATTGAGAAGCCTCCAAAACAATGTCTCAAAAGAATAGGAACATGAAGAATGTCACACAAGCATGAAGAAGCTATAGACAACTGTCGAATGATGAGTGCTATAGTGTTGAAATGAAGAACCTCCTTTGAAACAAATGATGATCAGGATCAAGAAGACAAAAAATTTGCATGAGTGCCCCCAATTGACACTACTCGAATCAGATGGCGAACAAAAACAAACATCTGGCAATCGAAGATATAGATGGCACATGTACCAATATTCTGAAGAACACCAATCAAATGAAATGGAAGGTCACCTCTAGAAATAGGATTGCAAGAGTGTCCATATGGTAAATGCATCATCTCATCGAAATGCATGGGTAACTAACTGTTGCATCCACCTAATACATAGGAACAAAAACTAGATACATAGCTCACTCCAACATGAAACCAAGGAAGCATTAGCACCAACAATAGAAACCCCCTCATAATGCTAACAAGGGAGAGCCAAGACAGGTACACTGAAACTGTGTCACCAAGAAGTGCATGAAGGAGAACCAAGAACATCTAAACGTGAACAAAAGAGTTCCTGCAAATAAAAACGGTGTGCAAACTAAGACACATACGCATGAGGCAAGAATCATTGTGATTCGTTGCTATCGTGGAAGGGACACTCACTTGACAAAGGTGTGATGGCAAAATAAAAGCCTACACTACCCCCCATGGCACTTTATATCATAGTACGAGTACAAAAGGCACAATAGGATGTGCGAAATCCTCCCAAAAATTACACCAGAATGACACTTTATCTCAGTGCGTCTATGAAAGAGAATGTGCTTACAAAACATGTCTAAAATGTCCAAATAGGACAAAAAGCTAGAAATACATGTAGAACAACCTAAAACAAGTCATCCCATGCAAACAGAAAGTTTCTAGGAGCTAAAATGCCCGAGTAATTCACTAGAGTGTGAAAACACAAAAAATTGAATAAAATGTACCTAGAGAAAAATCTGGAAAAGGTGCAATGTCGTTGGAAGTGTGAAAAACAAAGAAACAAGTCAAAAGTTATGAGCTAAGGAGTGAAAACAACACCTCTGACTTTGATGGGCGATAAAATGTACCAGTAGCAAAATTTGAGAAAAAAAACCAGCACCATTAGATAGTGCTTGGAACTAGTTTTTCGACGATATCTTGTTCACCAAATTTTGATATCGTAGCAAAAAGTTATGCCCATTTTCCCAATTCTGCTTATTTTGCAAAAAAAAGATTTTTTTAGCCTCTAGGGGTTGGGCATTGGTCGTCCATGCGACCATGGGTGGCATTTTATTTTAAAAAATAATACAAAAATTGGGGGGCAACCCCACTGCTGACTGAGTGGCGGACAGGAGGCCCAGTTGCCTACACTAATGGGTGCTGAGCCACTAGTGGTCAATGACCACTGCACTACAGTGGTTGTGTTGGTCGTGCAGTGGTTTGCAGGTGATGCTTGCATTATTTTATTTTATTTTTTAAATTTTTTTTGAAAAAGAAGCCATATGGTATGGCTTTTTGGGAACCATATGACCTCCACAAGAAAAAAATTTGGCTTAGAAGCTCCTGTAACCAGAATAGGGAAAATTTTATATCAAAATTTGTTGAATCAACCTCGTAAACACAACAATAAGATCCTTTTTGTGCCAAAACACACTTAAAATTCGTCCACCTCCAAAAATTACAAAAAAAGCAATGGAGATTCCAAATCTAAAACCTATAACCCTAGTTGAAGGAAAACCTCATAAATCAAAAAGGGGTTCGCTGAATCCACGCTCTGATACAATGTTAGAATTGTGAAAAATACGAGCCACAGGATCAAATAACAAACAAAAACACCTTCCATGCAAGAGAGCTGCAAACAATAATATGCAATATCCTCAACTAGAGAAAGCTATAGAAGGAAAAACTTCCATGAATCTCTAAAGAGATAAACAAAGAGGGTTGAGTGATTATAAGAGCAAACCCTAAATGAGAAAGGGGTTAGATCATGACAAGTGTCAACATCTCATGCAATGAGACATAATGACCTAATAATTATTAATAACTCAACTAATTAAAGAATAAAAGCACTCCTAAGTTTAGGCTAAGTGCATGAGAATAAATTAGCCTAATAATTTTGATTAAAGATTAATTAATTATTAGCTAATGCATGATTACTCTAACCCTAGACTAGGTTGTAGTTTGTACAACTGCTCATTTAATTGCACACGAGAGTTTTTCCTTTGTTGTGTTAGGGCACCCAAGGTGAAATAAACTATCTACTGACCCAATCGCTTCATGTGGGTACATTGTTCAGTTTGGATGTGGGGTTTTGACGAGTTGTGGTGACTTGCTGCTGGGATAGTATGGCCCAGGTATAGGACATACCACCTGTAGACCTGGGCGTTATGTTTTGGGCTTGAATCACCATCTTTTTCTTGGTCTCTTAATGCTGATTGGTGGCATAGGAAATACCTATTACTGTTGTTTGATAATTAGAGGTGGACTTTGCTGATTTAGAAGGTGCTTTGTGATGAATTCCTATGGCTGTTTGACTTGCAACAATTATATATCAGACCTGTAACAGCTATTTCTAGTCATATCAGACTTGCTACATCACTTGCCAACAGTTATATTGTGATTTCCAAACTTGTCATGATCATACCAGCACTTATGCTTCAAGGTATATTGGTTGGTTTCTTTTTTTGGTGGTTGCTCATGCTTTTTGGAGTTGATATGCCACTGTTATTACCAGTTTTCATATCAGCAGCTAACCCACTTCATTGATGATAAAAATGCTTGTGAACTAATGTTGTAGTGCTTTGGATGGTCTTACAGCCAAAGTCATTCCTTTTTGCACTTGATTCGTAACACTGGTTGGTAGTACCGCTAGTGAATATATTTTGGTTAATGCTGATACTTCCCCCACTGCACTAGTGGTTTGTAACAAAGTCCCGAGACTCGCCCGGAAGCGCCCGGACGGCGAGTCGCAAGTCTCAAGGGCGTCAGGCGCTCGCTGGTGACCCAGCGGCGGCAGCGGCCAAAAGGCCAAAAAACAATTAAAACACAACATTTTTTTAATCTGTTTTTTAATTTATATCTTCTATTTCGCCCTAAAAGGGCACTCATTTCATTCATTTGGCAAAATAGGAGGAGAAGAGAGAGTTGTGAAGAAAAATAGGAGGAGAAGAGAGGGCAACCAGCAACTTGTTGAAGACAAATCCAAGGGCATATATCATTTGGGGAGCTTCATACCAGCAAGGAGGTGCATTGAAAGCTCATTACCAGTGATTTGGAGGAGTTTCTATTGCATTCCAAGCTAAATCTAAGAGGTAAGTTCGATTTTAATTGATTTTTTTGTGTTTTTTTAACAAATATTTCATTGTAATTTGTAAAATCACTATTATTTTGAGTTTGCATATTTTTTTTACAAACCCTACTTGCAACTTAAATAATTTTAGAAACCCTATTTTGTGCAGCCACATTCATTTGCAAATCATACCATATTATTATTTTCACAATGTCTCATACCCCAGTCAGAAAAGACCCTGCTTGGAAACATGCTGAAATCTTTCCCGGAATGAAAAAAGGAGACGCCAAATGTTTCTATTGCAAAACAATATATCATGGAGGCATAAATCGATTAAAATATCATCTTGCACGCATACCCGCCCATGATGCAGTGGGTTGCCCTATAGCACCTCCTGAGGTTGTTCGTGAAGTACAGGTGCAATTAGAAACTTTTGAAATGCAAAAAGAATTGAAAAAGAAACAGAAGCAGGAGTTGTTGAGTGTTGGAGTTGGACAGGGACTTGGTGCTGTTGGAGATGCTTCTTCCATGCCTCCATACCGTCCTAGTGCTAGTGCTTGTGGTAGTGCTTCTGTTTCTGCATCAGCAATGCCTATGCGTACTCCTAGTGCTGGTGGCGCTGCTACTGCTAGTGGTAGTGGCAGTGTTAGCATTGGCCCTAGAGTTCGTAAATCTAGGGTGGACTCATATTTTGTACCACGCACTACCCCTGGTTCCCAACCGTCGCTTGAGAGCATGGGTTGGAACAAGGACGCACATGATGCAGCCAAAAAGGCAATTGCAGACTTTTGGTACTACTGCACCATTCCCTTCCATGTAGCCAGGTAATTCTTTTTTCGTTTAATTGTTTTAAAATTTATATTTAAATTTTAGAATCTAGATGTATCTCATTATCTCATTATCGAATTCAAATTTTACAATACTTATGTAACTTATCAATTTATTTATGACATGTTATAGGTCACCTTTCTGGCAAAACATGGTTGATGCGATAACTATATGTGGGGCGGGGTTCAAAGCCCCTAGTGAAGATGAATTAAAGGGCCCACTTTTGACTCAAAAGGTGGCAGATGTGAAAGCACAATTAGAGGAGCAACGCAAGCAGTGGAGCATGATTGGTTGCACCATCATGACTGATGGTTGGACTGATAGGAGAAATAGGACGTTGCTTAATTTCCTAGTTTCCTCCGGAGGTAATTGTACTTCCTTCAATGCATTGGAATTTGAATTTTATTTAGTGAATCACATAATTTAATATGGCTGATTTATGTTTTTTAATTTATTGAATAATTGGTTTTGCTTTTTTTTTCAGGTGACACCGTCTTCATTAAGTCCATTGATGCTTCTGGCCAAATCAAAAATGCCACATACCTGTGTGAGGCTATAGAGGACGTGATAGCTGATGTGGGGGAAGAAAATGTAGTGCAAGTGGTGACAGACAATGCAGCAAATTATGTTGCTGCTGGTAGACTATTGATGGAGAGGCACCCTACTATATTTTGGACTCCATGTGCCGCCCATTGCATTGACCTCATGTTGGAGGATCTTGGGAAGCTCCCATGGATCAAAACATGTGTGGAAGCAGCAAAAAACGTTTGCAAATTTGTATACAACCACACATGGGTGCTTAACCTTATGAGGCAATACACGGGGTTGAGGGAGTTGTCTCGTCCTGGCATCACCAGGTTTGCAACAAATTTTATCACGATGCAATCCTTGATTCGGTCAAGGGCAGCTTTGAGGCGCATGTTTACTAGTGAGGAGTGGTCTTCCTCATCCTTTTCTACAAGCACTGCAGGGATTGCTGTGGCTGATTGCATTTTTGATGAGCAAGGTTTTTGGACACCAATGGACGAGATTGTGAAGGTAAAATTTAATTCTTTATTATGTTCTAATTTTTAATCATATCTTACTTTTATTTGTTTATTTTCATTCACACTTATTTGTGCAACATGTTTGCACTTTGCAGTTTATTGAGCCCTTGCTAGTTCTCCTACGAGTTGCAGATGGGGAGAAGCCCGCAATGGGCTACATATATGAGGGCATGGATAGGGCCAAAGAGGCCATTAGATCAGTTTATGGTGGAGTTGAGGAGAAGTATCGTCCCATTTGGGATATCATTGATAGGAGATGGCAAAACCAACTTCATAGGCCCATCCATGCAGCCGCATGTTTCCTGAATCCGGCCTTCCAATTCCACCGATCTCCGTGCAGATAGAGAAATTCTTAGTGGGCTCTACACGACATTGGCGGATGTTGCCGCTGTTACTACACAGGTGGTGCAGGAGATAGATGCCTTCACTAAGGCACACGGAGACTTCTTTGCACGTCAAATGTGCAAAGATAATAGGACAACATTACTACCAGGTAAAAATATATTTAAGGGCATAATTTTCATCTCTTTATATTATAATTTATTATTAAATGTTGAACTTGAACTTGAAACTTGAAATGAGATTGATTTTGTTTCTTTTTCTCATCTCAGATAGCTGGTGGAATATGTTTGGTTCTGATACACCGAACCTGCAAAAAATATTGCCATTCGTATATTGAGCCAGCCATGCAGTTCATCTGGTTGTGAGCGCAATTGGAGTATGTTTGAGCACATACACTCCAAGAAGCGCAATAGATTGACAGTGGAGAGGATGAACGACTTGGTATATGTTCATTACAATCTTCGGCTCAGATACAGGAAGCTTTTTGACCATGACAAAACCCCGATCAATCTAGACGAGGTTGATCCACAGTCTGAGTGGACCACTGAGGCTACAGATGCAGTCTTTAGTGACGAGGACCTTGATTGGGTGGACCAGGCAGAGAGAGAGGCCGAGGTTGTAGCCATGGCTGAGGAGGAGGCTAGAGCACGAGGAGGCATAGATGCTGTTGGTGAGCGTGGCATGGAGAGTCAGACACAGGCAGAGACTATGGCTGCAGCTGCAACATCATCCAGGCCCTTTAGACGCCTTCGTAGGAAGGATGCTGGCTCCACTATGCCATAGGGCATAGAGTCATAGAACATTTTGATTTGATGTCATATTTCATATTTCATATTTGTATGGAACATTTGATGTCATGGATTTCATATTCCATGAGTTTTGTATACATTTGACTAATTTTATATATCTAAGTATGTTATTTCCTTCAGCAACGCAACTACAATGTGTACCTTATACTTATGTAATCGTTGTATACTTATGCATGTGATCAAATTTGCTTTTATTTGTGTTGTATTCAATAAAGGGTGCTTGAAACAAGTTTTAAATCCTTAAAAATCTCTAAATTTCTAGGGTTTTTCAACTTTTTTTCATTTTGCCGCGTTTGCGCCGCGTCCGCGTCCAGAGTCGCCGAGTCGCCCTCGCCGAGTCTGAGCCGCGTCCGCGTCTCGTTACTATGGTTTGTAATTGCCCACAATGGATAAGTAGCAGGAGATTTGATATTTACTTTTAGTTTAAATAAGCTTTCTTGCTGAAAAGTGGATGTGCTATTGTAATTCCTGCTGAATAAGCGGATGGTTTACCTTTTTATATTGCATGCATCCCACTGAATAAGTGGTGTGGTCGGCTTTCTGTCTAATGCCTTTCCTTTTCAGCAATTGATTTCAGTTTGAAGCATTCTGGAACAGTGTATGCTCTCACCTTGCCCTTTCCAAGATTTGGGTGATCAGAAAGTGAGAAGGAAGTTGTTATGCATTTCATGTACAGTTGAGGCTAACAAATATCAAAAAAAATTGAGGGTGGTTACTACAAAAAACCCTTCAAAAATCGTGTTTGTAGGTTGAAATGCTTAAGATTCGATTCCAAATCGCCATGCCATTATTGGAGTCAGCCGGATTTGACATGTAAAACTAAAAAACATTTCATGTGAGAAAAATGCATACCCTAGTTGAATCCATAGGCAATTCAAACTAGGACCTAATTTTGGGGCATTTTGTATCTAGAATCAGCTTGTATATATGCCGATTTGGTAACATAGTCAAAAACTAAATGAAATCGTCCATCTAAAGATTAGTTAATTAAGTTAAAATCAATTCAATTAAACTGCCTACAAATCGGTAATTGGGACTAAACTAATTGAATTAGAACTAAGTAGGATGAAATTAAAAATTAGCAAACTGACTTAAGAATGAAAGCAGAAAGTTTTAGAAAATGAAAGGTGCCACACAAGTAAAAATATATTAAAGAAATTCAAATTAATCATACACAACTGAAATTAGAAAGAAGCATGATAGGAAAGATAAAGAGCAAACTTTTTTTTCATTACTCAAAGAATAATGGGTACATTTATCTTGAAATAATATAACAGTTGAACAACTAATTGCATATTCCCAAAGCAAATGCACATAACACAATAGTTATCATCATTGATAGCAGCGTCCTTGGAGTCTAAACCACCTTTGCAGTTGTAAAATTGTGAATTATAGATTCACAAACTGAATCATACCTTGAAACCCAAATCAGATTAAATAGAATGATTGATATCATGAAAATGATTATACCTGCTAATTCATTATTAAGGACTTAACCACCTAGCAGAGTACTGCTTGTTTCTATGCATGTTCAACTTCAAATCAATATTTGTTGTTTTTACCAAAAGACTTAGCTGAGAACTTTCTCGTGCATGATAGATTTCCTCTAATTTGCAAATAAGCTCCCCGAGCCTTTATAGTTTGTTTTCTAGCAATAGATTTCCTCTATTTTGCAAATAAGCTCCCCAAGCCTTTATAATTTGCTTTCTAACAATTGATTATTAAAAGTAGTTATAATTAATTGTTTATAAATTTTAAGTGATTTAAGATTGGTCACTTAAGGATTTAGAAGTGAAAGTGACACATTACAACTAACTTTAAGACAACTGATTATTGAAAATAATTATAATGAATTGTTATATCTCTTAAATGACTCAAGGTTGGTCTCTGTAGGATTTATAAGTGAAAGTGAGATATTACAACCAAGGACAACTTAAAAATGACTAATTGTATGTTATGAAGTTATTAAGTTCTAAATTTGAAGTGACTTTATACTTTATTATGACATAAGATTGCTTAAGAAGACTAACTAAACTGCACTTTTCTAATGCTTTAGTGAGTAGGACCTACTTAATTCACAGGGAAATGCGGGAAAAACACAACAATCAATGAACATTTAAACACTTTATAGACTTGGGGCCCTGCCATATGTACCATTTAAATTGTAGCCTTGAAGCCTAATGAAAGGTAAAGAGTGTTTTTTCTTTACTCTAGGCAAAAGTAAGCCTAGAATGTAGCAATGGTTGCAAATTGGGTATTGAATTCCAATTCAGCAGCCTTTGGCGAGATATGATCAGTTTTATACAGGCCAGCAAGCAAAACCATTGAACACACATGCAAATCAAACACCAAACAACAAATGCAATATCACTTCAAAATACATTATGTCCTTCTGCATCATCATAGAAAAGCAAACAACAATATCTGCAGAAGAGCAGAATTCTAAATTAATGATCACCACATAATCATCCATTTTGACATTACAGAGTATAGAACAATCCATCATATAATTTTGTTTCAATTGTTTCACATGATAAAAAATCTGCAATTGACAAAGGCATTAAAACATGATCCAATTACAAGTTGCTGCCACAGTTCATTCTTTTACAGTTTTTAGATCATTTGTCTCAAAAGTTCAAAGTTTTAGAAGTTTTTACATCCAGTGCATGAATGATAAACCAAAATTCTACTCAAAGTACCTGAAAACTCTAAAACAACACAACAATATCAAAACTGATTTCTACCATTCTCCTTTGCCTCATCTCTGGTCAAGTAGAGCAAAGGGACACCTGCTTAGTTTTAAAATCCATATATTCATATGGCATTGGTGGGAATTCAGTGCAAATGACCTCACCATCTTCTTCTACTTCACTTTGATTTTCTTCTTCAAGTGCATCAGCACAGATGGGGAAAAAGAGGCTCAGGATTACCTTTCGGACCTGCTAAGATTTGAGGTGGAGGCAGGTTTAAGTGCTTTGGTAATGGACCTCAAACAAGAGGCTTTGGCAGTTGGGGATTTCCATGCTCATTCAGCTTGTGAATGCAAGGATCAAGTAATAAGGTCTTAGCATTGGCTGCATCCTGAGTATTCAAGAGACTGTGACATGAAGAAGTATGATTTACAGTGTGTAAGGCAAGAGGCAGAAAACTTTAAAAGGAATGATTAAAACAACCATGTTGTGAACCCTCAAGAATATTCCGTACTTGTGGCTGCTGAGAATATAGATGTAAGGAGATATGTGCAGTAACCTATGTCGTGTATTGTTTATTCAATAAGGTGAATATTTTGGAAAGATTGCAGGGATAGGTTTTTAAGAGTTCTTGACTCCCCTTTGCTCCTAAAGTTACTGTGGCTTCTACCTCTATAGCTAGAGGAGTTTTGTATGCGCCCAAGTTTGACATGTTTAGATTCTGCTACCCCAATTCTAACCCCCTAGGCTCACTCTCAAAGTATTATAAACATGTAAACAAGAATTACTTCATGGGATCATACTTCCAAGTTTCAACAACTTTGACATACAAGAGAATCAAAAAGCAAAAAGACAGTCTTGTAATTTTCAACATTACAGCTCTCAAAAATCATTCACTTTCCAATGAACTTATGTAAACAGGTTGTCAACAATCTCACCTGTGGTGCAGATTTTCAGAAGCATAAGCCTATCATAACTCACAAGTTCTTTGCCATTTATAATAAAAGCCCAACTGAAGACCTTTTCACAGCTACTGTTTATTTTGCTGAAGCATACATGCAGATATAAAACATCCCATGAATAGAGCTGTGCTTGTAGAGACAATGCAGATAAAAGCCAATTGGCTGAATAGAGATATAACTCTTAATTCTTGACATTCTGGAGATGCACATGTTGCACAGTGACAAATAGAAGTGCTTTTATGTCGGGTCTTTTTTTGGTAGAAAGTAAAAGGGAAAATTTTGGAACCATAAAGAGTTTTTTTCTATAAAAAGAAATCCACAAGATTTTAGAGAATGATTCTTTTAGCAAAAGAAAGAAAACCTTTGTGAGGCTCCCCTACTCATTCCAAATGCACTACACCTAGGAATGCAAAAACCTATTTTTAAAAGAAAATCACAGAGTTACTGGTTCACTCTTGGGGGCTCCCTGGTCCTGGTCCGGTCTAACCCAGGTCTAGGGTCTAGTTCTAGTCTCCTGTGAGTTCGGATAGGGTCCAGCCCACAGACTGTGTCCAGCCCTGCCAAACCCTGGCAGACCCGTGAAGAATTTATGCCCCTCATATGCCTAGGTGGCAAATTTCAACTTTTTTTTACTTTTCTTTGACATAAAAATACTAAATAAAGACCCCCAACCCTAATTTATGAGTGATAAAACACATAATAGGAAAAAGCAAACTCATTTATCATTTTGTGAATAAAAACAAACTTTTTTCCCTCCATTGCTGAACTTATTTTCTTGCTTTCCATTGCACGGATAGAGTTGAAGATTGATCGTTGAACGCTCAAAGCTGGTTGTTGTGCTATTCCTATGCATTTGCAAGTGTTCCTTTGTTGCCAAGAAGATAGTAGAGAAACTTCAAAAGTGGTAGGTTTTTTGAAGTTTTTGTTTTTATTTTGTACATTTCTTTTACCAATGAACTCTCTTGTTTTGTTTTCTTTTTTCTAGGTATCTATAACACATGCTGAATTTCTTAAAATGAATTAATTAATGTATTTATATATTAACTTTTTTTTTGTTTTCAAATTTCATTAGTTTCAATTCTTTGAATGTGTTGTTTCTTGAACTTGTTGCCTTAGGCGTTACAATGGCAACCGTTTCTAGCTCCACGAGCCAATCTCGCTTCAAAACAGACCCAACTCTCCCCTTTGGAAATGTGTTGAAATGGTACAACTTCCAAGTGGTGGAGGTTATGTTTGGATTTGTGGTCATTGTAAAGTTAGATATTCGAGCTCATACAATCGAGTGAAAGGTCATTTGTGCAAGATCCTTGGACTAGGCACCAAATTTTGTCTAGGTGAAGAAGGTAAAGGCATTCTAGAAATGTAAGTATTGGCATATATTGAACAGCAAGAAAAATCAGACCAAGTAGTAGGTCGTAGATCAAATCATCCTTTGTTAAAGAAAGGATCTGGAGAAATGGAGCCCCCTACACCACCTTCTCATTTTCAACCTACAGAGAGCCATTCGTTATGTCCATACCTGAAGAGCAACCTGTGGACTCTACACATAAGAGATCAAAGGGACCGTTGGAAATGGAATTTTAGAATATGAGACTAGAGAGATTGCCAATCAAGACATAGTGAGATGTGTCTATGCAAATGGATTGGCATTCAATGTTTTTCGTTCACCATATTGGCAAAAAATGGTGAAATCTATTAATGAGACTCCAAAAGGGTATAAGGGCCCAAGTTTTGAGAAGGTGCTTAGCACCTTATTAGATAAAGAGGTGAAATTTGTAGAAGACTCCTTGAAGCCCATAAGGGATTCGTGGATTGAAACAGGGTTGACCATCGTTTCTAATGGATGGAAAGATGCAAAAGATCACCCATTGATCACCGTTATTGTAGTGTCCCCTAAAGAGGCAATATTTTTTAGAGCATTGGATTGTGAAGGAGATGTTAAGGATGGTGGATTTATTGCTAACGTTCTTTGTCAAGCTATTGATGACGTGTGCCCTCAAAATGTTGCACAAGTTATAATAGACAATGCAAAAAATTGAAGGGCTGCTGGGTTATAGGTTGAGGAGCGGTATTCACACATTTTTTGATCACCTTGTGTTGTCCATTCCCTCAACCTAATGCTACAGAAAATTGACAACAAAATTGATTGGATTAAACAAGTGCATGCCAAGGCCGAAGGCTACCAAATGTTCATCACCGACCACCATATGTCACAAGGCATATTCAGAACATTCTCGAAATTGGAGTTGTTAAAGGTAAGTTAAATAATAAAAATGTTTCTCTTTAATTATATTTTTAAATTTATTTTCATTTTTGTAAATTTAATTTTATTTTATTTTGATTTTCAAATAGGTTGCTGAGACTCGTTTTGCCTCCAACACAATTGTGTTGAGATGACTTGTGAAGGTTAGTGAGGCACTCTCTAACATGGTCATCTACCCTAATTGGTCCATATGGAGGAAATCTAGCATTGCAAGGGAAACAAAGGTTAAGCAAATGATCCTAGATGACATTTGGTGGGATCATGTTGAGTATCTCCTCAGTTTCACTGAGCCCATATTGAGCATGATCCGTTATACTGACATGGATAGACCTTGTTTGGGTGAAGTATATGATGGCATCGACTCAATGATTGAGAAGATGGAAGCCATCATCAATGCAAAAGAGCAAGATCCTAAAAAAAACTTCTTCAAAGAACTACACAAAATCATTGTAGAGAGATGGAATAAAATGACCGCTCTATTGCATCTTCTTGTTTTTGCATTCAGTCCCAAATACTATAGTGCTTAGTTCCTTTCTGTGACAACAAGAGTTTCCCCATAGAGATGCTGAAGTGGCTCAAGGGTACAAGGTAACACTTCACAAACTCTTCACTTGGGTTAGGGAACCATTGGGAAAGCGGCCTGTGGACGTTGAAACCCCTTGCAGCCGTGAGCCAAAGATATCTCACTTCGTGCCATTGCACAGGGATTGTGAAGGGATGCAGACAGTTGATTTTGGGAAGGCAGAGTTTGCAGGGGGGCACTTACTCACCGGCCCCCCCCGCCCCTTCGTGCACTCAAATGCCATAGTTTTGTGGCTTTTTCAGTTCTGCATATATGACACAACCAGCGTTTGCTCCCCTTTAAACTTTTTGACTTGTCTTTGCTCAAAATGGTGGCATACTATGACAAGGGTTTTGCAAGGTCAAAAGGGGCTTTTGCATCTTTTTTGACAACAATTGAAGGCCATTCAAAAGGGTTTCTGATGCCACTTGCATTCTCATAAGATCCCTCAACACTAGCTTCATTTAGAATCACATTCACTTCCCTGGCCTCCACCTCATAGTCATCACTAGAAGAACCAATGCTGTTCTTTTTGATTTGTAACTAAAAATGTGTTAGCAAACTGAAAAATGCAGCAAAAAGAATACCTAAGGTTTGAAGAAAAACAATTTAATTTTCTTTTAAAATAAGTACCTATTTTAGCCATAGTAATTATAGCCTACTTAGCAATGAATGATCACATGCTCAATGATATCAAATGCTGGCAATGACTGATATTTCCTTCCTCTTAAATTTCACAGCTGCAAGAAAAAAAATGTTCATGGTAATTGTGAGTGGCAATGCAAAAGGTGAATATAAAGTGTGTTTAGGGTTTCATAAGGGGTGTGGGAGGGCATGTGGACTCCTACACTCTCTTTTTTCATCCTTTTTAAAAAGAAAAAATTTTGTTTTCATAAAATAAAAAAGGGGACTCCTAGCCATCCCTACAATGGTGGGGGGAAGTCACAGATATACTTGTCTGTCTTGGAAACTGCTAGACGTCCGTGGGATGCCCAGCCTCATCCACTGGCATTCCTGGGTTGTGTCCCCAAATCTCTGAGGATAGGGGACGTCCCCTGCCATTCCTATGTCCGAGGGATGGAGGTGATGATGAGGACGCAGGATTGGGGGTGGCAATGTGTTCCCATGTAACATACATATTGAGAATACATTATGCTTGTTGATATGGATACATTTGTTAGAATGCCACTTAAAGTAATAGAGCAAAGGTGAGAAGTGCCTATCATGTGAAGCCTTTGGACAATTCTTTTAATGCTTTTGTTGAGGTTCCTTGGCTGGCTTATAGCAAAGCATGGATTATGTTCACCTATTGACATCGGAATGTGATTGTTCAAGCTATTGTATTTGGTAGAGTACACCAAACAGATAATTGACTAAAAGCTAGTATGCAATCAGAAGAGCAAAATAACATGGTTATTTATTTTTTATTTATCGTTATTTTATTAGAAATGCATCTTATATAACTTCAAGAAACAATAGTTACAATATTAAATCAACTTGTGAAGTTATATTCTGTTAAAAGCATTTTGAATAGTCATCAGGATTGACGTGTTTCTCAATGTAGGTTGCATCATATTATGGATGGCCAGTCTCTACTACTCATTGCATCATTGGAGCAATGGTGGGTTTTGGGCTGGTGTATGGAGGAGTTGGAGCTGTCTTTTGGGGATCATTAGCTAAAGTTGTTTCATCATGGGTTATATCCCCATTTATGGGAGCGGCAGTTTCATTCCTTGTTTACAAGTGTATTCGTACGGTATGGCCCAAAACATTTTAAGATTTTTAAATCACTTATCCTTTTGTAATAATGTTAAGCTACCTGTTTCTGGCCCCACTGAGGCTGTATATTCTTTGAATTCACATGTTAGCTCAGAGATTATGAAGTAATATTTTCTTTTTCTTTTAGCTTTGTTAACAATATTCACTGACTTGATTTCCTGGCAGTTTGTCTACAGTGCTCCAAATCCAGGGCAAGCTGCAGCAGCCGCTGCACCTATTGCAGTATTTTTAGGAATTGCAGGTGTTTCATTTATAGCATTCCCTTTGAGTGTGGTTCCAGTGATTGCCGTAGCACAAGCCCTTGGATGTGGTATTTTAGGAGCTGTTCTTATAACCAAAGTCATTCAACGACAGTTAGGAAATCTGCTTGAGTCATCAAAAGATCCTCAGTCAAATGAAAGAGGAATTCCTAGACAGATCAATCTATTATCAGAAATAGCTGGTCCAAAAGGTGATCAGCTGACAATAGTTTATAGTGTCTTTGGATATTTGCAAGTACTTTCAGCTTGCTTCATGTCATTTGCACATGGAGCAAATGATGTTGCAAATGCCATTGGCCCCATAACCGTAGCTCTATCTATTCTCAAAGGAACACATCTAAGTGGAAACATAGCTGTCCCTATTGATGTTCTAGCATGGGGTGGATTTGGAATTGTTGCTGGCTTGATGGTATGGGGCTATAAGGTTATGGCAACCATAGGCAAGAAAATTACAGAACTAACCCCAACAAGAGGTTTTGCTGCTGAATTTGCAGCTGCTAGTGTTGTGGTTATTGCATCGAAAATTGGGCTTCCTATTTCTGCTACACATACCTTAGTAGGAGCAGTGATGGGAGTTGGATTTGCTAGAGGCCTTAACAATGTGCAGGTTGAAACAGTGCAGGAGATAGTTGCTTCTTGGGCTGTAACAATTCCAATTGGAGCTGTCTTGTCTGTTATGTATTCATGGATTCTGATAAAGCTTATTCCATCACTGAGTTAATGTACTAGTCGTCTAAAAGACGTACAAATATAAAAAAATCATTTTACAGAAAGAAATTGGAGTTAAAGATTGAAATTTGCTTTAGAAATACAAGAGCAGATCATTGTATTTCCAAAGTTTTCTGGTCACTAGAAGAAAATAGTGTATGAAAGTGAGTGAATATGTTTTTTGGATGGTTTTTCTTTGAGGAAATTAACTTTTCACAGAATCTAAACGAGATGGGCCTTTGTCAGACTTCTTTAGTTACCGGGTTTAAGATCTGAGATTCTGATGTTTAACGAAGGTATTCAAACTCAGGATTTCTGTTAATACTTGGTACCTGAGAGCTAAATATTATTGGAGATATGGGTTTGCATACAGATCGCAATAATTTATGCAGGTGCATAAGCTGTTTTCCATTGTGATGTTGGATTCCATAAACATGGCCTTACATGAAAATCTGAGACCTGCATTGCTATCTAATCTATGCAGGTGCATAAGCTGTTTTCCATTGTGATGTTGGATTCCATAAACATGGCCTTACATGAAAATCTGAGACCTGCATTGTTATCTGCAAGTTCTCTGGATTCTTTTGAGTATATTAGCCATTCTCAAGAGATATTGATATAAATTATGAAGCTGGAGTTCTTTAAAATCTTAGTCACAATTAATATTTTGTAAACAAGGTGACGTTTTTTCTGTAGTATTTTTTAAATTTAATTCAACAGGTCCTTAAAAGAGGAAGAAATGTTTGTTAAGTCTCCTTAGGTTGCGCCTGGAATGTTGTGTTGGTTCAAACTTTTGTGTTCACAACGTTTAGTTGATGTAGTTTCTTGAAGAGGGAGATGGAAAAGTGTAAAAAATTAAATGTTTCTTTTAATTTTCTGACAAATTTGGTTTAGGTCCAATGCCCTTTTCTCTTGGGGGTTAGTGTGTAATTTTAATTTCAAGTATGAGCAAACTGGTTTTCTTTTGTATTTAAAAAACATGATCTTGGTGTTCATGCCATCTAAGTGGGTGTTTGGCTTCGATGTGGCTAATGAGAGGACCAGTTTAATCCTCAACCCAACTCCATCGGAGTATGTAACCACTTTGGGAAATTAGCCATTTGCAAATCAAATTTCTGAAACAGCTGGATTGACTGGGTTGCTCATGGCCCTGCTAGTTGCTACTGTTTAAACTTTTTAAAGTGTAATCAGTACTTTGTTAATTAAAATTCGACTGCATAATCCTCTGATATGTCGTATAATGCTGTACCACGAGGAGATATTGAATTTTTGAAACTGGATATCAAAACTTTCCTAATATCTACAGTTACAGCTATTTTCAAAATTGTCCATTGACAAGAGATTTTCATTCCTTACCTTCTGCGGTAATAACATAGGTCCTGCTTGTTTGGTTGATGGATAATGTGCTAAAACAAATCGTTCAAGCCATAACTACATTAGGGGCTTGATATTCCAAACCAACGTTTTGAGTCTGGTCAGAACCCCATGGATGCATCTCTTTTTGGAAAAGATTTTGGACCAAGTTATGAGTGTCCCGTTCCAAAGATCATATTGCTACCCAGAAAAGATATTCTTGAAGTCCTCTTGTTTGCGTCACTATCGATTGCCTCTCCTGCATACAATTGGCATAAGACCGTTGGTTACTTTGAACAAAAAATTAAGTATTTTCAGAGAAACACAATGTGCATCCAACAGTTTTCTTTGTTGAGATAGAATAGAAGAATTTTAACACCCATGAAACCAAAGATAGCCTATTGAACATCAAGATCTGTCTAACTTTCAGATTTGCAGAATTTTTTGAGAGTTTTATTTTTCTTGAATGGGTTGTGGGGGATAAACTTAACTTTATGCATTTGTTTTTTGAATTATTTTTGAATTGTCTCTGAACCGTCACATAAAAATGGGCATGGAAGAAAAGTTCTAGCAGTAATGTCTAGCAAACTGATACAACACTTAAGTAATTATACATCATCTTGTAATCTGCTATAATGCTTGATTTGAGTAATTATGAGATTCTATGTTCATAGTTTGTTGGTTATTTTTCTATCGAATACGTTAGGCTAGGCAATAGATCAGTTACAAATTAAGTGTCAGCTATTATATGCATAACATTTGCAATTAATCACCATCAAGGTTTAGAGGCATGGATAGTGGAGGCCATTTGATTAAGTTTGTATGATTAAATGAGACAAGCATTAGTTTATTGAACTAGGGAAATATGGTGCAACTGACTATCCAAGTAGGATGAAAACCTTTGATAAAATTATTAAAAAATAAATTTAGAAGTAGTGGTTGTTTATTTCCTTGGCTTGATTGTGAATTATGTTTGAGCTGTAATAAATTTGGGATCTATGATCTTATTGGAAGTTTCAATGCTTTATCCATATATCATCTAAGTGTAATAGATGTCTAGTGAACTGTTAAATATGTTTTTTTTTTAAATTATTGCACTACTATCTCTTTAGTTATTTAAAAAATTAAATAAGATCTATTCATCAAAAACTAAAATAAAATCATAAGAGATATGTTCTTTTGAATCACTTGTTAATGAATGGTAGGTCATAAAGAATGATTCAAATATATTGATTCTTAGATAATAGCATTACATAGTAATAATGATGCATTGAGTAAATGCCGACAACATAAAAATGAAAGCTTGTGAGCTTCACACTAATTGTCACGAAGGCACACAACTAGTTGAGGGTTATGCAAATAAGATAGCAAGTTAGGCGACCCTCATTTTTGGAAAACTAAATGGCTAAATGCTTGTAAAATGATTGACAATGAAGTCCTATGAAGGAGTGCATGTTGATTACACCAAATCATGACAAATAAATTACATATAGACACCTAGAAATAAGTATTACTATATTGTCACATCCCTGTCAAAGGACCATTTCATATGGGTGATGGCGGTCAATGAAGAAAATAAAATAAAATAAAGTAAATTAAAATGTGGGCTTAAAAAAAATGAGAAGAGGACGGTAGGAGTCAAGGCGCGTTGATGAGGAGTGGGCATGGGTAAACAAATAGGATCATGCAATTAATGAAGGATGGAACCCCTGCTCACCCCCATACTTTCCTCCATATCTCCACACGAATGGAGTAAGTGCAATCAGGTCATGGGAAGAATGGTGTGGCAAGGAAGATTGACCCGCAACCCACCATAAAGGCAAAATTTTGGGTAATCAAAGGGTATGCATATTTTCTCAAGATGTGGTAGCAAGTGCAATAGGAGTGCAAAGAATGGCGGGAGATAAAGAGAACGGAACAAAACAAGAGAGACTAGTTGGATGGAATACAATAGGAAGAAAAATGCAGAAGAGTAGGATATGCGTGTAGAAATACAGAGGGAGAGAAAGGGGCGTGGGAAGGAGGAATCACACGAGAAGAAAAGGAAGCGAGTAGCAAAGGAAGGACGTGCACAGTCTGGGAGAGAAACATGGTCCCATGGAATGCACACATTTGCAAGATATGAACGAGATGAATTTGTTGAACGAGATGAATTTGTTGAAAAGGCTTTAGAAACTTTAAGAAGAGACTGACCGCCATAAAATCTATACTCCACAACCTTTGATAACATTCTACCTGCCTGCGCTTAAATTGATGCTTGGAAAGAGGGTAAGGATTGTAACATGCCCATTGTTCTACACAGTAACTTTTTTATGTTTTAACCTCAAGTAAATTGTACAAGCATCTACCCATTATGAGCAACAAAAATTTTCTTTTCAAATATGAAGATAGCATGCACATTTAAAATAAATATCTTTTCAAACTTTCCCATTGCATTACATCAAAGTATTACAACTTTCCAAAGTATTGATTTCATAATACATAATAACACGATAACATTTCTCTTTTACAACCTTTCCATAGAAATGGATACAAAATACACATACAAGGCTCCATTGAGCTTTCTGGCAAAAGATGTACAAATGGTCCAGGTATCCTCCATCAAATCTTGGTTGCCAACTAATAAGGAGAAGCATCACTCAAGCGCTTTTTTGCCAACCTTGGACTAATTGCGGTCTCTTACACATTTGTTGAGAAATGATGTCTCAAACTTACTGGCGTAAAAGGCATTAGCTTCAGGTTCGTTGGGTTGATAGTTGAGTTTCGACAGGACAAAGTTGCTAGTCTCCTCGACATGCCGATAAGGTTCCGGAATTCGGGCTTCAAGTTCATCGAATGGATGGGTGAATGTCGAACAGAGCTGATTCATAGTCTCTTCAACATTCTAATGGACTGTCAAAAGGTTCATTGAAGAGGCATTACAATGTTGGAGGGAGTTATTTGGAAGTCTCTTCGACATTTCGATGAACAGCTCGGGAAGGAAATTCAGAGAGATAGGAGGATATCGGCGGGACCTAAAATGCAGTTCCTCTGATATTCCGATGGAGCCGTATTGAGAGGAGTCTATTTGGAGTCTCTTCAACGGAGCGATAAAAGTGTTGGGGACTTCGTCGGTGAGACTTTGCCATGTCGAAGGGAGTCGTTTGGAAGTTTTTTCAACATTCCGACGAAAGGTAGGATTACTTCATCGAGAGGAATGTTGGATATCGTTGCGATGTTGGTGATGGTTTCTTCGACACTCCAATGGAGTGATAAACATGTCAATGTAACAATGTGAATTCGGCGAGATAGAGGTTTACGTCTCTTCGACATTTTGATACACTTTGACATGGCAGAATGTAATGACGATTAAGTTGTTAGTGATTGTTCGGTCGGTATGGAAGTTGGAATGTCGATGTTTCAAGTAATGCTTGAGAAGCATGATCAAATGTATTAGCACATTGAAACTTGAAGATCTAGGAGCGAGGTGAGATTGAATTTGAAAGGGGATTATGCTTTCGGGTTTTCTCCAGATGGAACAAGATGTAAATCTTTATGTAAAGGCTTAGAGCCTGCATTGTATTGTAACTGTTTATTTGGTTCCTAAATAATACAATGGATCTATGCTTTTGGAGGGTGGGGTTTTTTACCCGAAAGGGTTTTCCCACGTAAATCTTTGTGTTCATGTCTTTTGTTCCATCTTTCATGTTTAATGATTCTATTTGTAGAATCTGTAGAATCTATTTAATGCTTGTTGTTGAAATTGGTTGATCTAGAAAGATCTAAAATTGCATAAACTTTCCTCTAAGGATTAATGGTGAGAAATGAACTATGTTTGATTCTGCTTTATGGCATAGTAGTATGTGTTTTTGAGGCTTTCTGAAGAAATGAATGTTACCGAAGACATTTACTGATCTCAGATGCTCTTTCTGAGATGAATCAAATTTCCATTCAATTGGTATCAGAGTTGGTGTTTCTGGTTTTGGGTATTCCTTCTATGAAGATTTCTTAGTTTGGCAAGCTTGAGGAAATCTAAAGGAATTGATTGAAAATTGATCCTTTGGTGAGTGGAAGTTGTTTGTTGTTTTGTTTTAGTTTCAGGAGACAACACACAGCTTGAAGGATGGTGAAGACGAAGAAAATGGAGTTTGTTAGGTTGAAATGATGTGATCTGAAGCTCGTAGTTGATAGTGGAATAATCCTGATGCATGGGGTGGGATTTTTTTCTTTGTGGTTGTGTTGTAGCAAAGCTTTCATACTGGGTTTCTATGTGAGAGGCTCCCTGATGATATGGAGAAGCTTGGATTGTTTTTCAACTATGGAGTAATGTGCTTATGTTGGTTGTTTTTTCTTGGTATTGGAAGGCATTGTTTTTGTTATCCCGATTGCAGGTAGGCTATGGAGTTGATCATTGGATGATCTAGAAACTTTTGTAATAGCTTGTCTCCCTCAGATGCATGTGTATGTTGGTGGTTGTGAAGTTGGCCTAAAACGGGCTTGCAATTCCTAAACTACTTTTTCCTTTATGGATGCTTTGTACTTGCATGGCTTAGATTCATGTTAAATAGATATAAGGGTTTTATAGATTTTCCTAAAAAATCTATGGTTATGCCCATCTGTGATAATTCGTTATTTTGATTTAACCGTTATGGTACATTTTATAAGACTTTTGAGTCTTCCAGATGTGAATTGAATGTGGATGCGCATGGGTGTTATTCTAACATAGTGGTTTTGCAGGTTTTACACGGTCAAGAAAAAACTTGTGGTTTTGTGAGGCTGCAGTTAAGCTTTTACTAGACCCTAGCGTTTGGGGTGTTACTAGATGAGATAGTTGTAGTTTTTCATGCATGCTTCGTGCATGGTGTGAGGAGGTGAGATTTCTCTACATGGGAGTGTTGGTACGTGACTAGTCACTCAACATTTCTGTGGTAATGCTTGGTGGGTTCCTAGACTATGGTGCTCGAGTTATGGACTTGTTTGGCGAATCAAATTTGTGTATGATTTGGTGTTTCAGTCATGTTGTCTACATGGTTATTCTCTTTGAGATATCAGTTTTGCAATTTCCAGTGCGATGATGGGTTTGCATGTTATATTGATTGGATCTACGGTTGTGCAATGTTGTGGGTTGTCTTTACCTACATGTATGTTGTGGGACAGCTCGGAAGTGGACTGTCTATATCCATGGCATTTGATTTTGTGATGATGTAGACTTGCTAGATGGCCTTGTCTATCGTCACTTGTGCATTGTGTTGCAAGAATGGAGAAAGGAATGAAGGTGTTTTCATTGATGTCAACTGGTCAATTGATTATCTACTAGTTGTTATTGGTTGTATATGTTGACGATATTGAGAAAATTGTATTAAAGAAAATTTACAGGTATTCAGTTGTTGCTCAGGATAATGATCCAGTATTTGCCCCTATGTTCATGTAGTTCGGATATGTTGATCATGGTTGTTGAAGGTTGCTATATCCAAATTTTTGGTTGTTAGTTCGTTGTGAAGTTTGAGATGTGTTCACTAGTTGTGAACTATGTTTTTTTGTGTTCTGGTTGAGGTTTGGGAGAAAAGTTGATGGTCTGGATTTCTCTTTGATGAAGTCTTTTGACTTGCGGTTCTAGAGTTAAGATGTTTTTATTGCATTGAAGATATTTTTGTTTTCTAGAAGTTTCGAGCTTAATTGTTCTGTGTTTTACACTGGTTTGGCCGACCTCATGTTAAGCACTACCTTCGAAGTTGATGAAGCGTGTTGGATCTATTTTGGGTCCCGGTGAAGCATGTGTTTGGGCCACCCTCATTCCAATTCCACCCTAGGATTTTTTGGAATCGACCTAATTTGAATTTGAAGTTTGGATGGTCAACTTTGTATCCTTTTCAAGGTTGGAGATAGTATAAATACAAGATGAACTGGTAATGAAAAATATAAAAAGGAAAAGGAAAAGAAGGAAGACAAGTGAAAGAATAGATGCGACTTTGATGTTATTCAGAAAGTGTGTGTGAGATGTGTGTGGCAGATTAGTGCAAAGCTTAATGCTGAGTTACTGGATGCAATAAGCAAAAGGAAAACTCTATCATTCATGCAAGTTGATCAAGTGACTGTGGTGGAATCCTTTGTTGCATTGGGATTGTAGTCTCTCTGTAAAAAGTTTTTTTTGTCTTCTTTGTATCTTTGTGGTAATGATCCCTCCGAGTTGTAGCCCTGTTGGACATTGAGTCCTTGTTCCAGACAGTGAGTCCTTGCTTCAGGCAGTGAGCCTTATCTCAAGCAGTGAGCTTTGTTTCAGGCAGTGAGCCTTTTTGTAATCGGTTTTGATATCCTCTATAGTGTGAGTTAATCCTCACTGTGGTTTTTCCCTCATTGGGTTTTCCACATAAATTTGGTGTTATTGTGTTTATGTGTTGGATTTGAGTTTTTGCATTGGCATTTGATGATTAATCATTTAAGCAGTGTTAAGTATTAGTTCTGGTAATTGAATTGAAGGTTAAAATATGTGACAACTAATTCACCCCCCCTCTCAGTTGTCCTATTCAACACATTGGTGTGGTTGCTCTGAGATGAGATGATGGATGATATGAGAGTACCTGTATAGTCAGTTATGGGGACCTATAACATGTGTGTCACGATGTCATGAATAGCTTGGATACACAACATAGTGTAAGCTTTTTTACAACGATGGTATTTTTGCTTGGTTTGGAAATCCTGGTGCCACTTGGTATTGTTCTTAAAGGCAAAAGTGAAATGCAAGACTTCTAGTCTTGACCATGAGCAATAGTTGATAATGTTTTTTTTTTTTAAAAGAAGGCAAAATGGCTATCTTCAATCGGCCTTTGAGACTTAGGGTTTCAACCCTAAAAGTAAAGCAAAAAGAAATGAAAACATCATTTCATTTGTTTGAAGAAGCTTCTAGAAGAACCTATCACTGTGCCGCCAAGGGTTTCTAAACAAAGCTTTCTGGAGATTTTGATGACTGATTTCATGGCTGTATAGATACGTCGGCTTGCATTTTTATTGGTTTTCCTTTAGATCAACATACTAGTAAGCATTTTCCTGGAGTAATTTTGACAAAAGCCTTTATTTTCTGCTTTACGGCTACGGCTTCTTGTATTTCTGACCTACAAAGATAATGATAAGCATTTTGGGAAAATACTTTGACTTTACTCTTTTATTTTTGTGTATCCTCCTGAAAATGTCCATGGCTTTCATTACTCTTTGTGTAGCTTGACCTTTTCATCATACCTGCAGAGAATTTGATGGCTTCTTTGTATTTTTTGACGATTTGAATCATGAAACCTTTAGGGCATGCTTTACTTGTTTTATCAGCCACGGTTTTAAATCTTATAGTTTCCTTGCATTGACTTGAAGTTTAGACTTTTATTTTGCAAAAACAAAAGATTTTAAAAAACTACAAGCCGCGGGCCTCATATTTTCAATATATTATCTCCTTAATTTTGAAGATCTTCTTGTATTTGATGCAAACTTGGAAATCATTTGTACAGAAAATAAAGAAGTCATTTGTCCTTTGCTTGTGTATTTTGGATTTTATCACTTAAGAAAGATGATTCTTTTTGGCATTTCATGTGTTCTTCGGCCAAAATCATTTCATTGTTGTTGACAGGTATTCATTTTGATTCTGGAAAGCTCACCCCTCTCATAGGTCACGGCCATACTTTGATTTTCTGTAGAAGCATTAAAAAAAAAACTTCATTTCTATAGCTTTTCTTATCCTCTTTACTTCATGGTCGTGGTTACAAAGCTTCTGTTTCTAGTCATGTAAACAAAAATTATAAACCCTTGCTCATGTAAAAAACTTTATGGTAGAAATGAAAGGAAACTCCAAGCTGCCATGGGAATTTGATTGACAAATTTATGAGTTTTGAAAACCCCTAATGGCTGTCTACTTTGGAATACTTTACATACATTTTGCAGCTCAAAGATTTTATTCTTTTTTGTAGGCTGAAATGGATAAAATCCTTATTTCAAAATGAAAAGTTCCACTCTGAGTGTTTTCTTTTCTATAGCTCTGCTTGAGGGTTTGTCTCATTTAAAAACCCTACTCCTTGAAAGACAGTGGCTCGACTTTTGTCCATTGTATTTATATTTATATCACAGTGTATACCATAAAAACTAGTGACATATGGCTGCCATTAGATCACTATATTTTATAGATTTATAGCTTTCACTAACTTAAATGACACAAATGTGAAGATAAAGAGCATGAACCTGCTATTCTTTGATGACTGCAATCCACCACAGTCGTTTTTTCTAAACTCTGTGTTTATTAAACCATAGTAGTGTTGTTTGTCACTGTTATTCCTCAAAAGTACTGTCACCTTGAAACTTGTTCATTATCTATGTATAACAAATCATTGTCCTTTTATTCTGTCATCACTCCATTTAGCATTGATAATATTGATGCATATTATAACTTCCTACTTGGTTGTCAGGTTGTCCAATGATTGTCTTCATTCATGGTGCCTCTCTTCTTTTTCTTCCCCTGTCATTTGTGTTTGTTATCTGATAATTCTATTATTGCACCTTTACAAACAAAGCTACAGGGATCTATTTTTCATTAGCTACTCTTTACTTGAATTTCATGTATAAGTTTTTCTCACTGTTATTTGCCTTGAGTTGGATTAATCATCTCTCCTTGTTGTCTTGAATTATTCCTATTATTCTTATGACTGTAATTAGACTTTATGACACTTATAGGTCAGTGTCATGGAATGAAACCTCTGTCAACCTTTATGTTTATGGCTTCAGTCCACTTGCTCCACAATGATGCTTCTAATGTTGTGACTCTTGTAGGTTGGTCAAAAATGTTATCACTATCCTTTCCGAGGTGACTATCCTTAAAGCATCCTGATATATCAATGTCATTGTTCTTTAATATGTATTTCTTCTAGAACTGTACATTGATATGGTATCTTACTTTGGCATTTTACTTGTTACTTATAACTATCCTCTTAATGAATCCTTGAAACACCTCTTGTTGTCAATGAGCAATAATTTCTTGTGAAACTACAGATGTACGCCTATTCACTAATTGCAAAGATAACTTGATTACTTTTCCTTCATATTGCTTATGTCATGTTATGAGATGGACTCAACCCTTCTGGGAGCCTCATTTATTCTCACTCATGTTGTAACTTGAATAAAAAAAGCATGATTACACCTGTAGCTGCACATGAAGCAAACAAGTTAGAAAAAACATGTATATTTAGGTGTATTTGATGACTCCAATGGTTTTCTGGGACACCTAAAATGTACACATAGCTTTTTTAATACACATTATGATTGGTTTTTACATGGATAGGGTGAATGTGTATATAATGTTTGTAATCAGTCATTGCTTAGAGCATTCTCTAACACCATTGTTATTGTCACATGCAGGACTAGATGTGGTATGGGGCTAAAAGGGACAGATGAAGCTTGCGACAGCAACAGGACGGAAGGACACGTCAGAACCAGTCATTCACAGGAAATGGTTGGTTACCTTCCTTCTATGCACATTCATTTCTTTTCTTTACTTATTCATGTATAAATTCTTCATAATTTGTATTTAATAAGTAAAGTTAATCTCACGGCTTGTGTGAGATAATGTACACTTTTACATCCAATAAAGATTACTTTGTTCAAAAAAGATCTGAATCTTTCTTTTGTTACATGCATGTGTATGAATGCAGTAATCTGTAATTGAAATCTTTCTGGATTGTTTCATTTATACATATGAATGTAATGTACGAAAGTTAATAAAATGTACCTCATTTTCTCAGTTTAAAATCAATAAACTCCACCTAATTGAACCTATGAGTGAAAATATGGTAACATTTTTGGCGATATCTATTGCATGTTTTCCTGCTAAACATTCTGACCAATTGCCTAGACCTATCCTTGGGCATGGAGTCACTCAGAAATTAGGCTCATAACTTAGGAAAATAAATTCAAAACTTCTGCAACTCAAACTTAATAGTATGAATGACACCTTGGAATTTATTGAAAACAAAACAACATAAAGGAAAACTATCTAGTTGTGCTAAAAAGCACTTAGGGAATGAAACTTGCAATTAAACTATAGTGCAACAACACTTTATTGAAAGCATAAAACCTAACCTAATATGCACAATGGTAGATCATACCTCAAAACAACGTTTGAGGTGAATCCCATTAACTGGGATTGGCAAGATTTATCCATCCATCTTTGATAACTGGAATGTGTTATGCTCCTTGCATTCAGTGATTACAAATGGGCCAGTCCAAAAGTTGTCAAACTTTGAATGTTTACCTGGCCTACTTTTCAACACATCCCACTTGAGAACAACATCACCCTCTTTGAAAATTCTGGGTGCAGCTTTCTTGACAAAGACCCTCTTTGTTTGGAGTTGATGATACTCCAAAGACTTCATTTCCTTTTTTCTTATCTCTTCAAGCTCCTTGAGCTTAGCATATCTAACGGTCATTGGGTCTTGTTCTTCAAACATCTCCAACTGATGTACAATGTCAAGAGTTGGCAGCTCTATAGATAGAGGCAGTCTTGCCTCTTTTCCGTAAACCAATACATATGGAGAATTTCCAATTGACCTCTTAGGGGTTATTCTATCTACCCATAGAGCATATTTCAATTTGGTGTGCCAAACTCTCTGATTCTCCTCCATGGTTCTTTTAATAATCTTGATCATATTTTTGTTTGTACTTTCAACCAAACCATTACCTTGTGGGTAATAATTTGAAGAGGTATTCAAATGGATTCCATATCTTATAGCCCAATTTGTAACTCTTAATCCCACAAATGCAAGAGCATTATCTGAAATGATGGAATCAGGAACTCCAAACCTGGTTACTATGTCCTCATAAAAGTTTAAAACTAAAGACTCATTAGCTTCGTGTAAAATAATCAGTTGTTGTAAGTACCCACTTGTGACTAGCACTAGAGGGTGGATTTATTGGTCTAATAAAATCAATGCCCCATCCCATGAAGGGCTGCTCAACCTGAATTGGTTGCAGAGGAAAAGCTGACAACCTCTCTTTTCCTGCAAAAAGAACACATTTTACACATTTTTTTGCCCAAGTATGGGCATCCTTAAATATGCTTGGCCAGTAATAACCGGCTCTCATAATTTTCTAGGCTATTGTTCTTGGAGCAAAGTGACCTCTTGAAGTTCCATCATGAAACCACTAGTACACAAACAACAATATATGACCAAATAAACTACTAAAAAATGCATACAAATGATTAACTTTAGTCACGTGACTATTAGTGGTTTATTTGTAGTCATTTATAACACCACTAAATTTATGGCTAAACAATTTTAGTCATTTGTTTAGTCATTGATTTTAGTCATTAATTTGGTCATTGATTTAGTCATTTATTTAGTCATATTTTTTAGTCATTAATTTTAGTCACGTGGCTATTTTAGTGGTTTATTTGTAGTCATTTATAACACCACTAAATTTATGACTAAACTATTTTAGTCATTTATTTAGTCATTAATTTGGTCATTGATTTAGTTGTTAATTTAGTCATTAATTTAGTCATTGATTATTGTTAATTGGTCATTTATTTAGTCATGGTAGTCATTTATTTAGTCATATATTTAGTCATTTTTTTAGTCATTAATTTAGTCATATATTTAGTCATTACTTTAGTCATTAATTTAGTCATTTTTATTTACTGGTTTTCATTAATTGGTAGTAAATATAGTCATGAAATGAATAATTTATTAAGTACCATAAATTTTATAATGCAAAACTAACATAATATTAAACTTGAACTAAAACATAAAAGCAAATAAAAATATTACATATAAGAACAAGCTACAACATGCTAGAATTAAAAGATTGATTCAACATCATGATAAATAAAGGTAATGTGCAATAAAAGATTTAATGCATATATATATATATATATATATATATATATATATATATATATATCAAGTTACAAGATGTCAAAGTTGTCTAAGAGTTTCCAACTCTTTCAAATACACCATGATAATTAAGATCCCTAAACAAAACATTCAAAATACTGCATAAAGCAATGAGCCAAGATGTCTAACATTAATTAACTAGTATATGATAAACATGTTCAACTATGCATTTTCTACAAATATTTTAGTGGCCATCGTGTAAGGGTTCCCTCTTTCTCTTTCAACGAACAACTCCATCTATTTTGTCTTCAAGTTGACTCCCTAACTTTATCCCCTTCTTTGAGTTTATCAATACATTTCTGCAAAAAAGAAGAAAAAGAACACATTATATTACATAGGTAATGATTACCCTTGTTTGCATAATGAAACAACCATTACTTACATAAATACTATTTGCATGTGTGTGTTAAAATAATTGCAAAAGATAAATTTTAAAAATAATTGCAATGATCAATCTAATTTACTAAAAAAACATTACAATGTTACTATTAGCTTCATGCTAATCAGATACAAAGGCCACAAATATAAACACTACATTACCATGCATGCAATATGAGAGCACTACTAACATAACCCCATGCATTCAAAAATCCAAAAAAAATGGATTTATAAAAAAAGGTAAAAAATTGTAGAACAAGAGATAAAAAACTATTTTTTTTTTAAATTGAAAGGTATTTCCATTGCCTAGAGATATAGAGAGCAAATAAAATAAAGAGTTTAACTAATGAATTGTAAAAAATAGATTTATGTAGTTTATATTCATATCTTTGATTACATTGCATTGCACACCTTTCAAACTCAAAGCATTACTTCACATTGCATAATTAATAACTAGATGTTGATAGATGACAAAATTTCAATTACAATAATATAGTTTTTACAAATTCAACCTAAGTAGTTATGCAATTCCTTCACATTGCATAACTAATAACTAGGAGTAGCTGCCAATTGCATTTGCTTGTCATGGCATTCTATGAGACCACATTTCTTTGAGGCATTTTTTCAAACAGTTCACTGCCTTGTCTATGCTACCACATTTTCCATACATGTCTACCAAAGCATTTTGTCAAACAATTCACTGCCTTGGAAAAAATCTATCAAAAGCATAATATTAAGCATGAGACCATAATAGTATGAGGCTCCATAAATCTTTCCCCGTCCCTAAATAAAAATTAGCACTATTGGCCTAACAATTCCTCATCGGCGGAACCCCCATTATAGCCTCGTCGATGGCCCGATGAAAGCAGCTCATAACCTAGTATCGGTGTAACAATACCCTATCGGGTTGACTCCTAAGGAGCTCTCCCCGATAGACCAATAGAGTCAACAAAAGTAAGCACATCACTGTGACACATGAACATCGGTGGAACGAATGTTTTCATTCCCCCAATGGCCCAATATAAGCATGGATTATCAAGTGCATAATGTATATCAATGGAGTTGGGGTGCATCGGGGTGACATTATCTGGCGTCCTGCCTATAGACCTAAGGAAAGTTGTTCATCAGTGGAGAACATGGCTATCAGTGGAATAAGAATCACAATCTCATCAATACGGCGATAATGATTATTCTAATTGATGTGACATCCTGAGGCATCGTCGAGATATTTGAAATTAATGTTCTCCCTCGATGACAAGACTGAAACGGGTGGTGCATTTAGGGAGCTCTAAAATGGAGTACTTGCGGGTTCTAATTCTTGAAGTGAATGAGAGAAGTGTGTGGAGTCAAGTGGAGGCGATGATTGAAGTATGCCGAGCATTTATGGAAATGAATGTGAATGAAGTTATTAAATTATTTTATTTCATTATTTCATTATATTCTTGAGGCATTACTTACTCGATGCTCCTCTACTGTGGTGAACAATAGGTGTGAAAACGGTGTATAGGAGGTGGTGGCTCTGTCGCTGAAGAGGTTATGGAGGTTGGTTTCATGCTTAAAACGAAGAAACAACTCTCACACTTTTATGGAGAACCATCGGTAAAGAGACTAATGGGGTGTTTCATGTACAGCGATGAATGATTAGTGTAGTTAGTGCAACTAATTCTGGGAAGAGGATTCAACAAGCTCACACACAAGTACAAAACTAATTTGGACATTTATTCGCTCATAATGGCTTGGGGATTAGATTTGGAAGAGCCGATTGAAGTTGTGAAAAAGGTCATGAAGACACTGGTGCATAAGGATTATCTAAACAACTTGGACTTACTGTTGGAATGGACAATTCCATGAGTTGGGATGGATATCAATGAAGGAATTGAAAGCGAAGAGGATGAAGAAACATTTAAATACGTACCCTTTGTGAAATGGCTAGAAGGAAAACGTAAAGCCAGATGGAGAGAGGAAGCAACATGTGGGTGGGAGGCTTTGAAATTGATTGTGGAATTAATAGAGGTTGAGGTAGTGGTAGAGAAGGAAAAGGTTGAAGTGAAGCAGCTAAAGTTGGAGCAGCTAGAGAAGTTGGAGTAGCTAGAGAAGTTGGAGCAGTGACCTCGGAGGAAGAGGAAGAAGAACGAGACCTCTATGGAAACTATGGCGAGTAGCTCATCTGCAGCTCTACAGTTAACATAATCCTTTGCCATGAATTTGAGTTTTTTGGCTGTTTGTAGTTAGTTTTTGGGGGTTTTACAAAACTGTGGGAAACGAAAAGGAGTTTTTGGTTTGCAGGGTAGTTAGTAGTTATTCGTAAAAGACGGTGAATGTAATTTTTAGTGAAAATTTTGATTCAAAATAGTTGTTAAGTACTAGCAGTGAAGTCACTACAGATAAACTGTGAATTTTGAAAACAATGAATATATAAACTCTCCAGCCATACAACTATAATCTCAAAAAAGATTGTAAATAAGGAAATTAATAGTTTGAATGCAAGTAATTTATGTCAATTATCAAACATTAATATTCTCCAGTTGTCACCTAAACCTGATTTAATAAGTAATAAGCACTTAAATTGGTAATCATGTCTGCCCACCAAAGTGGCTCATATAAGTAAGAATAAGCTCCCACTCCTGAAATAATTTTTTCATGGTCACTGTTAGTATGTAAAAATAAATTTGGAAAGAACGGAGTTCCAAAGATAGAATAGAATGAAGACTCTAAAGAAGCTATTTTTACATTGTAGCTTTCTGACAATCCAACATGACACTGAAGCTTAGTGTTTGATTTTTGTTCAACACAAAAACAAGAACTAAGACATGGGATAGAACACTAAAATCAATTTGTTTTTCAAAATAAGTTAATATACTCAAATGTGAAAGGAGATGAAAGCATAATCAAAGAAATGTGTTAAAAGGGCACCTCCACTTATGTGCAGTGCAGGTGGCAATTGTCTAAATTTTGAAGTTCAATATTGAAATTTTATTTAAAATTGAAATATAAATGTCCTTAGTTGATCAAAAGTAACTAGTAGATAAATCTAACTAGTTCAAGGTATTCACTATCATGTTTACACATTCCCTAAGTATCTACTAAACCAATAAATCTTGTGTAGAATGTATATATTTCTAATTTGAAGATCATATTTACAGTCATGGAGAGTTACATGAGGTATAGATCAGGTCTCTAGCTGATATATAATTGGTGCAAATCTAAGGTCTTAAGTTGTCTTGCCCAATAATCTTTATTCCAATCTTTAAATGACATAAAATATTGAGGCTTATCCTTTGTTGTTCTCAAATTCTCAATCAAACCATCTTAACCATATCATACTAAAAGTCTATTGTCAGGACCAAAAAATGTAAGTTTTGAGAGTCCCACTCAATCTCAAGGCCAAAAGCATAACATCTGGCTTAAAACAGGTACAAACAAAAATTTTCAAATAGTAAAGTGATATCTTCAACAAAACCCTAAGTACTTAAATCCTTCCATGGTTTTTTGTTGATGTAATTAAATTATCACAGATGATCTAAAAGGTCAAAGGGTCTTCATTTTTCTTGTAAGTTGTAAGCCCTAAAAATAAGTCAATCAGTCATCAAGGTAAATACATGATTGGAACATGGGTGAGGTAATAGTCATCAAGGTGATTACATGACTGGAACAAGTGTGAGGTAACAAAAGGAACACATGTGAGGTAACAAAAGGCATTATACCTCTGTCCTCATCACCCAAATCAAGATTTGAGGCAAGCAGAGGAATGTAGTCTACTCACTTGCTTCTGCACAACAAAATTTAATCTATACTTTCTTTATAAATGTTCTAAAAAAGAATGTCATATGACCGCCAAAATAATTTCAACTATCACAGTTATATGATTTGTCATCAACACCATCTCATCACAAAATCATCAGTTATAATTTAATCCTAATTGAGAAAATACATACCTGGTACATCCTCTTCAATACAAGGAAGATGAGCTCAGTCACTTGTTCAAGCCAACAAGTACTCCACAACCTCTCTCCTCCTAGCAAGTAACACCCCTTGAGTTCTCTCAATGGACCCTTCTTCCCATCAAGCTTCAATATGATGGAAAGTTTTTGATGCAAAGCAATTTGGCTTTGAAAAAATCATCACAAAACAAGCTGATTCAAACAACCAACTAATTCACAAAACTCTTCCAAATCACTTTGCAAAAACTCTTCAACTCATCTAGTAGGTCTGCAGACCCAGATTTTTGACTTCATCTCACAATGAACCACTCAACAATCAATCAACAATTTTTAGATGGGAAAACTCTCATCTAACCTCTGTAACTAAAAACCCTCACTTTACACTAGCTTGGGGTAGGGTTTATTGAAAAATGACATTACCAACCTCTCATAGCTCTACCATTTCCTCCAACACTCTTCATTATGCCTGCACATGCTTACAATATGAATTGGTCAATCATGACCTTATTAATGGCTTCTAGACTCAAAACTCAAACTGACCTAAGACCTCCATGAATCAACATTTCACAAATACCTTGGTGCTCCTGCACTAGTTTTTAAATGTTTAATTCAAGAAGAAATAGAGCTATTCAGATATACAAGTCAAAATCAAATACATTTTTACATTTATGTATTGGTATTGCAAACTCTTTTATGAAGGCTCAGACTAGGGTTTTCCTAATTGGTGCCTCTAGATTCCAGGTTAGAATCTTACAAGACTTAAATAGTGTACATACCAACCTCCACTTTACTGTCACAATGAACTTTGTTACTATTTTCCCCCTCAATCCATCACAGTACCATTGTTAGGAGTCACCCAGAGGTCTCTAGCAAATGATAAGGTGTAATCAGCAAGAGGGGTGTATACCTCTATCCCAACCACAGAGGTTTTATGTGGTCAAGTAAAACCCCACCTTGAAACCCCAAATCATATAAACTCAGTGCTCCATGGGAACTTGTCCCCTACCTTGGTACCCCCGTCCCCATCCCGGAAATGTTTCAGGGACTTGGGGGACCCAAAAAATTCCCCTTGCCTTTGCATCTAACAATGACACAAACTTGAGCTCCAATTTTGATACAAACCTACCAGTTGCATCTGTTGATTAGGGACAACCATATATTTTCTATTTTTTTTTCATTTTATAGTTGAAACTTGAAGCCGTTGGGAATTTTGTTATAATTCTTATTTAATATGTATCCACATTGACAATAAAAGAATTTGAATTTTGTTACTTTTTTTGTCAATTCTTATGTGAAATCTCAATTCAAGTCTACATTTGTTATGTATTAATCTTCTACAATGACTATGATGAATGCTTTATCAATGTTCTGATATGAATATTTGAAATTTCTCTATATTTTTAAAAATTACCCTATTTTTTATAGCCATCCCCTACCATCCCCTTAAAAATGACCCAAAAGTACCCCCATACCAAAAACACATCCCACCGTCCCATGTCATCCCCATCCCCGAAACTTGGGGGACCATAGTATAAACTTGATTTTACAAAAAAAGACATTCAGGCATACAGGAAAAGATGACTCTACAACATTGAAAACACCAAATAACAATAGCTACAGGAAAAACTAGCTTAAGAATACAATATATGCAAGATGTGGAATTGTAGACAAAACACCTTAATTGTTTGACAGAATGCCTCAAAGAGATGTCATCTCATGGAATGAAATGATTGCTTGCAGAATGTGCACAAAATGGATTTTGCAAGGAACCTCTCAAAATCTTTGAATTAATGAAGTACTTTGGAACACATCCTAACATTGTAAGCTTTGCTTGGGTTCTAGGTGCATGCAGTCATACAGGTTTAGTGGATGAGGGTTGCACATACTTCACACGTCAGTAACCCTTATTGCATTACAATTTAAATATATAGTTGATCATTAGGTGTGCATGGTTGATCAACCATTCATATTTTTAGTTGGATCCTAAAAATGTTGCAACTTATGTTCTTCTCTAAAACATTTGTACGAGGTTCAAATAGTAAATAGATTGATGAAAGATAGAGGAATTAAAAAGATACCTGGATGTTATAGTTGGATATGCTCTAGTAGAAAATATATGCAAGATGTGGAATCGTAGACAAAACACCTGAATTGTTTGATAGAATGCCTCAAAGAGATGTCATCTCGTGGAATGAAATGATTGATTACAGAATGTGCACAAAATGGATTTTGCATGGAACCTCTCAAAATATTTGAATTAATGAAGCACTCTGGAATACATCCTAGCATTGTAAGCTTTGCTTGGGTTCTAGGTGCATGCAATCATGTAGGTTTAGTGGATGAGGGCTGCACATACTTCACACATCAGTAACCCTTATTGCATTACAATTTAAATATATAGTTGATCATTAGATGTGCATGGTTGATCAACCATTCATATTTTTAGCTGGATCCTAAGTATGTTGCAACTTATGTTCTCTAAAACATTTGTACGAGGTTCAAATAGTAAAGAGATTGATGAAAGATAGAGGAATTAAAAAGATACCCAGATGTTATAGTTGGATATGCTCTGGTAGACAATATATGCAAGATGTGGAATTGTAGACAAAACACCTGAATTGTTTGACAAATGCCTCAAAGAGATGTCATCTCATGGAATGAAATGATTGATTGCAGAATGTGCACAAAATGGATTTTGCAAGGAACCTCTCAAAATATTTGAATTAATGAAGCACTCTAGAACACATCCTAACATTGTAAGCTTTGCTTGGGTTCTAGGTGCATGCAGTCATACAGGTTTAGTGGATGAGGGTTGCACATACTTCACACTTCAGTAACCCTTATTGCATTACAATTTACATATATAGTTGATCATTAGGTGTGCATGGTTGATCAACCATTCATATTTTTAGTTGGATCCTAAAAATGTTGCAACTTATGTTCTTCTCTAAAACATCTGTACGAGGTTCAAATGGTAAAGAGATTGATGAAAGATATAGGAATTAAAAAGATACCTGGATGTTATAGTTGGATATGCTCTAGTAGACAATATATGCAAGATGTGGAATCATAGACAAGACACCTGAATTTTTTGATAGAATGCCTCAAAGAGATGTCATCTCATGGAATGAAATGATTGATTACAGAATGTGCACAAAATGGATTTTGCAAGGAACTTCTGAAAATATTTGAATTAATGAAGCACTCTGGAACACATCCTAACATTGTAAGCTTTTCTTGGGTTCTAGGTGCATGCAGTCATGCAGGTTTAGTGGATGAGGGCTGCACATACTTCACACGTCAATAACCCTTATTGCATTACAATTTACATATATAGTTGATCATTAGGTGTGCATGGTTGATCAACCATTCATATTTTTAGTTGGATCCTAAAAATGTTGCAACTTATGTTCTCTAAAACATCTGTACGAGGTTCAAATAGTAAAGAGATTGATGAAAGATAGATGAAATAAAAAGATACCTAGATGTTATAGTTGGATATGCTCTGGTAGACAATATATGCAAGATGTGGAATTGTAGACAAAACACCCAAATTGTTTGACAGAATGCCTCAAAGAGATGTCATATCATGGAATGAAATGATTGATTGCAAAATGTGCACAAAATGGATTTTGCAAGGAACCTCTCAAAATATTTTCCCAAATTTGAAGATCTCTAATGTTTAAGGCACGATTTTCCCAAAATAGCCTGACACATTTTCTTCCCATGCCCTGTTGCTCTTTATCACCATTTTGCTTCAATTTCCTGGCTCTAAACCAAATCATGATGATCAGAAAAGCAATCCCAATCTTCTAAGTACACTTGTCTTCATGTTGGGCTGTTTTAAACAAGATTTGATTAAGTTTGAAACACCCATTCAGGTCTATTTGGTTCCAAACAAAATTTTCCATATCATCTAAAACAAAACCCCTAAACTCCATCTACTTCATTCTAATAGAAATGGCTAGAAGACTTCACACACCAAGGGTTCTATCGGTCGAATGTGTCTTCTGGTTCTAGCGATGCATCGACGGTTTTGTTTTTTCATCAGCGTGAGGATCTTCTATCGATAGGACGAGGTCTCATGTTCCCATGATGGTCCGATGGGGATGTCGTCGATGGAACAATTCTATTTTTTCATCGGTGTGAGGATCTTCTATCAGCGGGACGATGTCTCCTATTCCCGCGATGGTCTAATGGGGATGTCATCAATGGAACAGTTCTATTTTTTCATCGGTGTGAGGATCTTCTATCGAGGGGACAAAGGTCTCTTGTTCCCATGATAGTCCGATGGGGATGTCGTATGACATCCCCATCAGACCATCATGGGAACAAGAGACCTCGTCCTGTCGATAGAATATCCTCACACCGATGAAAAAATAGAACCATCAATGCATCGCTAGAACCAGAAGACATATCCAGTCGATAGACCGATAAGGTGGGGGCAATCAGTTCCATTTTCTGTAATGTGGTAAGAGTCATATAGGTAAACGCTATGTCAGGCTAGGGAACTCTTCTTGGAGGTTCTAAACGATTTGCCTCTTTTTTATAAGACTGTGTTGGTAGTGCCAACTGAATCACAATTGTTTGGTGGGATTCCAAACCCAGACAATGAGGTGCAGTTGTGGAAATCTCATAGGGAGAAGCTACAAGCTACCATGATGATTTTGTCGAGCGAATTTATATCAGAGTCTTGCTTAGCGTGGCTTAAGACGTGTGCAAATGATATTCTCTTTGCAGATAGGCTGGGGGGAAAGTATTTGCTTGATCTTGTGAAAAGTGGAAAGGAACTTGCAGAGAATGAGACACTGATCAAAGAAACATTAGACAATCTGGATGCATTTGAAGGGAGCTTGGAGTGGCTAAAATTTTTTTTTGGTGCAAATGTTGAGTTTCCATGCCAATGCATGTGTGAGATTGTTTTGAAGCACTCAAAGAGTCTATGGGATGAACTTTTTGAAAGCATGTTTGTTAGTAGAATGAAACAAATAATATATGATGGATTTGCAGATCTGCGTGAGAGAGTTAAGGTTGGTAAATTCCTTGAAGCCATAGTTACATCTCTGGCAAGTTACAAAGATTTTGAAACCCATTAGCACAAATTAACTACTAGTGAGGGTTGGCTTGTCAAGAGAGGGGACCTAAAAAGTGTCAATTTACCTGGGTTGAGTTTTAGATTTATGATGAAAAATGATGAAGACTGGTTTGGTCACCTTAATTCTTATTTTGGAACTGAGGTTAGTCAAATAAAAGATACCATAAATGAGTGGTCCAAGAATATTCTGGAAGACCTCCTAAGTTTTCTTCATGCACATAAATCTCCTTCAAGGATAAATGATTTAGCACCTTATTTGCAAGATCAATGCTTCCATTTTATCTCAACATTGATTGTTGAGATTGAAGAACATCTTGCACATCTTTCAGAATCTCTCTATCAAGAAATGAAAAATGAGGAGATGCCAGAAAAAATGAACAAGGAGACACTAGAACCGACAGTTATAGTGGAAAGGGCACTCTTCTTAGGAAGGCTTTTAGTTGCTCTCAGTTTTTAGTCCACTTCCCTTCCACTATTTCTTGGCTCGTCTCAGCTCTGGTTTGTCGAGAACAAAGCTTCAGTTTGAGGGAAAGGATCTTCGAATTTCAGATATTCCAGTACTGATTTGGATTACCCTCTTCTAGACAGTTCTAGAAGACAAATACTAATGAGAGGGGTTGGTTTGAAGCCTGAATCATAGGATAAAAATAATAGCACCAAATTGAATAAACTGAGAAGAACTATGCACAATCTTTGTATTAGAGCTCATAGCATGTGGATATTGTGGATAACTAAAGAGCTTTCAGGCATTCTCACAAGAGATCTAAGGGAGGATGATTATTCATCCATGGCAACTCCTTTGAAGGCCTGTATTCTCATTTGCATTGCATATTCTGTTTGTTGTGGCTTATGGAGTTGGTTTCATTTCCATGATTCATCTAATCACTGATCTCTTCTTGTAGTTTTCATGAGATTTCTTCTAGTTCTGATTTAAGTTATCATGGTTTATATCTGGATATATTAATAACCAAATGAGAATAAAGCATCTAGAGTAAAGAGCTACAGATGATTCTTTCAGTCACTTCAAACTCTTTATTGCCCAATAAATGGAAAAGACTAACATGTTCCCTTTCAACCCTTCCAATCCATATTAATCATGGAGATGTAATCTGTAAGTATGCAGAAAAGTATCAAAGGGGAGCCAAAAAGTTAGAGATTTTCATATGGCCTATGAATCAACTCTTGTTGTTGGCATCATTTGGGAACTCCTATTTTTGGGAATTCAGTAAGAGTTCTCAAAAAAAGTAGGATGACATCTACTGTGCAACTAAACATTTAAATGGAATTTGAAGCATGATTTTATTTAATTTTTAATTTGCTTCCTTAAGGCAGCCTCATAAAATGCTATTGTTATGATTGTATATCAAACTGCCTACTGCTTCTTTTCTTTTACTGCTGCAAGTCACAATTTTAATGTTGTAGCTTGCTCCATCTCTTGTAGTTTTTTGTTCCATGATTTCAAGGCTTACCATTTATTAGTTTGTGATTTGTAGGGTTGGGAAGAAACTGAATTGAAACAAGAGCATGAGGATGGAGGTCAACTAGAGTTAAGGTTGGTAAATTCCTTGAAGCCATACTTACATCTCTGGCAAGTTACAAAGACGTTGAAACCCATTTGCACAAATTAACTACTAGTGAGGGTTGTCTTGTCAAGAGAGGGGACCTAAAAAGTGTCAATTTACCTAGGTTGAGTTGTATATTTATGATGAAAAATGATGAAGACTGGTTTGGTCACCTTAACGCTTATTTTGGAACTGAGGTTAGTCAAATAAAAGATACCAAAGATGAGGGATCCAAGAATATTCTAGAAGACCTCCTAAGTTTTCTTCATGCACATAAATCTCCTTCAAGGATAAATGATTTAGCACCTTATTTGCAAGAGAAATTCCTCCATTTTATCTCAACATTGATTGTTGAGATTGAAGAACATCTTGCACATCTTTCAAAAGCTCTCTATCAAGAAATGAAAAATGAGGAGATGCCAGAAAAAATGAACAAGGAGACACTAGAACCGACAATTATAGTGGAAAGGGAACTTTTCTTAGGAAGTTTTAGTTGCTCTCAATTTTCATTCAACTTCCCTTCCACTAGTGCTTGGCTTGTCTCAGCTCTGGTTTGTTGAGAACAAAGCTTCAATTTGAGGGAAAGGATCTTCAACTTTCAGATACTCTAGTACTGATTTTGATTACCCTCTTCTAGATAGTTTTGGAAGACAGATACTAATGAGAGGGGGTGGTTTGAAGCCTGAATCACATGATAAAAATAATAGCACCAAATTGAATAAACTGAGAAGAACTATGCACAATCTTTGTATCAGAGCTCATAGCATGTGGATATTGTGGATAACTGAAGATATTTCAGGAATTCTCACAAGAGATCTAAGGGAGGATGATTCTTTATCCATGACAACTCCTTTGAAGGCTTGTATTCTCATTTGCATTGCATATTTTTGTTGATGTGGCTTATGGAGTTGGTTTCATTTCCATGACTCATCTAATTAATCACTGATCTCTTCTTGTAGATTTCATGAGATTTCTTCTAGTTATGATTTAAGTCATCATGGTTTATATCTAGAATATTAATAACCGAATGAGAATAAAGCATCTAGAGTACAGAGCTACATTTGATTCTTTCATTCACTTCAAACTCTTTATTCCCCAATAAATGGAAAATACTAACATGTGCCCTTTCAACCCTTCCAATCCATATTAATCATGGAGATGCAATCTCTAAGTATGCAGAAAAGTATCAAAGGGGAGCCAAAAAGTTAGAGATTTTCATAGGGCCTATGAATCAACTCTTGTTGTTGGCGTCATTTGGGAACTCCTATTTTTGGGAATTCAGTACGAGCTCTCGAACAAAGTAGGATGACATCTACTGTACAACTAAACTACTATTCCACTGCATTGTAAACGTTAAACCCCTACCATCCCTACACTCCTTTCATTGTACTCTACATGGTTGATATACGAAGAGCCACTTTTCACTTTATTATTGTTCATCCTTTTTCTTTACGTGCTACTCTTTTTTTTACACTCAACTTGAAAAGTGATTTGCATGCCCCCTCAAAAAGTGGAAGCTAATTTTAAGAGTTCAAATTCTGAAATTTGTATAGACAACTCAATCTACATGTCCCTTAATATCATTTTTATAGATAAAAGTAAGTTCTCCTGTGAACTATGAAATTTGATAGTGGAAACTTTGAAAAGAAAAGATCACTTTAATTTAACATCTCATAACGGAAAAGAAAAGAATAAATAGACCTCGATTCCAAGTTCTCTATATAAATCCTTAACTTCTACAACACAAGATGGATCTGCTTTTCCATAATTAGCCTAAAAAAGAAGATAATCACTGTTAGTCAACAAGCAACTAGTAAAATTATTAAAAAGAATGGATCATATGGATCGTATGGCCTGACCGCGTACAGATTTGAAAAGTAAAATTAACTGAAACCATGGAAAGTGACTTACCACAGGGTAAGTGCACCAAGATGGCTCCCAAAAAGGGGGCTTAAGTGGCCACTTTTTTTTTCTAAAATTAGGAAATGTTGACCTTGGACGTGAAATTGAGGATAGTTACACTCAAAATTTTGAGATGGAACAAAACAAGGATCGAAGTGCTCTGAGTCTACTTTCTAAACTACTAATTTATTTTGAAAATGGTTGAGATTAAGGGGTTCAAAAGAGGGATGTACACAAAATGGTGTTGTTTTTGTCAGAAAAACATAACATAGCAACTCTTGTACTACCTGAGCACGGTGAACTTTTTTGTAGTATTTTTAAAATCGCTATGGTCAGAAGTTAGCTAACAACATCTAGTTGATGCACAATTTTTCTGATAATTTTTAAATGAATATTTGATTTTTTACTAATTTTCTAAGTGGGCACTTCCTAAAAAGAAAATTTTTGGCTGTGCTCCCCCTACAAATTTTGGAAAGTAATATATTTTTTTTTTTTATTTTTAAAATTTGTAGAATGGAGTCTAGTTTCTAAAATGTAATTTATTTGAAATTCGATGAATGCTAATTTATAATGAAAAAACTAAACTTGCTTTTGACAAAAGCATACAAACAAAAGAAATTATGGATGAAAGGCCTAACATTGTCAGGAAAGTGAAAAAAATTATATCGTTGGAAAGCTAAGAGAGAACTTAACATTACCCATGTGTTCGATTTTGTCGATATTGAACCAAATGCAATCCTGACGGTGAGCACGAACCTGATTATGTGAAAAATTGTAGAATTTGCAAAAAACACGTCTCTAGTCATTGGGAATGCCCTCCAAGCCTTTGGGTTGGTATTCCAAGGAAAATACCAAAGCTAAGGCTCGGGTATTCCCAAAGAAAACTATAACACACTCACGTTACTTATTAGTTTTCACTTTTTTCTTCTTCGTAGAACATATCTAGTAACACATAACGCGTGCACGTTATTTCTTCCTTTAGTTAAATGCCTCTTTTTTGAATGTTTGTTCATATTTGTGTATGCTGGTGTGTCATGTATGTATTTATGCTTATGGGAGAGAGGGCGAGAGAGGGTGG
>VDFB02339562.1:0-26557 GCA_007258455.2 Sequoia sempervirens
TTGGAGTTATTTTGATGCAGAAATAACATCTGATTGCTTTTGAAAGTAGGAAAATAATGGAGGCAAAAATAGGTTTTCTATTTATGATAAGGAGATTCTAGCAATCATGCATGCCTTTGCAAAGTTTAGACAATACTTGGTGTGTGGCGAGTTTGTGGTTAGGATTGACCACACCAGTCTTAATTACTTTCTCAATTAGAAAGACCTGAATGAAACACAACATGAGTGGGTGAAACATAAAAAATGTGGTGGCTCTAAGATTAGTGTCCATAACCTAGGGCTATTTCCACATTTTTATAAATTTCGTTGAGATGTAGATCACAAGGTGCAAGAGATTGACTTTTAGACCTTAAGGTGAGCCAATCAGACCCGGATCTACATCTATTGGGGGATTGGAATTGATTAGAAATATTTTGGAATGATTAAACTAATGATCTTATATGCCTTAATATTAAAAATGCAAGATCTCGAAAACTGATAGATGGAAACAACAGTTTACCAGCAGATCTGGGAAGTGTAGAGGACAACAAACCTGCTTAAAAAAGTTGGTTTTGAGGTGTCTACAAGGATTCATTCGCAAATGGGTCTTTGTACATGGGTTTTGATCAGCTTCTGGGGTCCTCTGATACAAGATTTGAGCTTTCGTTTGTCATAGGTCCCACTATCGGAATATCGGAAATAAATTCTGCAACTTGGTTTCTGTGGCTTGACAACAATGATGACAACTTGTGCAACAATGCAAAATTGCTCCTTTAAGATCTCTTCAATTCTTTATCAACCTGTAACCTACACATACACAAAGAGGGAAAAATTGTTTGTTTGTTTGTATGGAGGTTTGCCTTAGTCAAACCCCAGTTTGGTAATTAAACTTTGGTAGAAAAATAATGGAAAAGGAAGGAAATGATGAATGAACAATGCTTGCTACAACTCACCACCCTTCAATGGCTTCCCTTAGAGGACTGAAGTCAAACACATCTTGCCAAAGGAACTTAATCTTGCTTTGCTTGATTGATTTGGATACTTGAAATGCTTAGATGCTTTAAGACCAACAATGCATATTAGCTTTCACAAGACAACATGAATACATATAAACTTGGACATGATGTTAGGATCTTGATTGCTGCAACAAATGATTGATAATGTTGTTCTTGAATACTCTTGACAATAATATTTGCTCTCATGAAATTGCTTCTTGATCCTTAGATTTCAAATGATAAAAAAACTGTATTTATAGGCGTTTATCTAATTTCCCGAAAATTAGATTCCAAAAGCCAACAATTGCAAGTTGAATTTGAATCATTAAAATGACGCCAAAAACATATTTTAAAATGGGTCTTGGCACTTAAAGAGGACCCATTCACCCTATAAGTCCAGAACACATATTCCATGGTGATTTAATTATTGATTGCATTTATTTAATGTCGGTTCTCCTTTCGGAAAATGAGAAAAATAAAGCTTTGGAATGCATAATTTGGCAAATTAGAAGCTTAATTAGGCCAATAAATTAAAGGATCCAAACATAGTGTGAAATTGTGAAGATATACAATTTCCTACACTACAGTGGGTTAGCAAGCTGTAGGCACATGATTTTTATATTGAATATGTGAAGGGTAGGCATAATGTAGGTACTGATGCATTATCTCAAAGACCCACTCTATGTTCCATTTCTGACATCTTTGTTGATTGGTTCACCACCATCATATTTGAATATGCCAAGAATGATTTTACAACTAAGCTGCTAGATGGAAGAGTACAAGATGATAGGTTCAAAGTGGCGGTAACCTAATTATGCATAAAGAGAGGATATTTTATATTCTAGAGTAAAAAATGAAGGAAAAGATTTTAAGGGCTATGCATGATACTCCATTGGTTGGGCATTCAAGGTATTTTTAGACATACAAACAAATCTAAGAGAGTTTCTCTTGGAAAGGAATGAAAAGGGGTGTGCTTAAGCACATTAAGGAATGTTCATCTTGTTGGAAAGGTTGTCATTGATGTCAAAGGTGGACAAGATGTCAAGAAGGTGGTCATTATTGAATAAGCGAGAGTATAAGAAATAGTTGTCATTAATGTCAAAGGAAGAATGAAGAGATTGATTGAATGTTGTCATACATAAGGAAATATAGATCAGAGATATGAAGTTTATAATGAAGTTCAAATTAAAGATTTAAACTTCTACTTGCTGGACCGACTTTTATCTTGAAGGAATAAACAAAGAATATATCCAAATATGGGCTGACTCTCTTTGCTATGTAAGTTAAATTAATATTGGTTAATGCCAGGCCAACCAAACTCTATACTAGCCGACTTCTTTAGTGGTTATAAAGATGAGAATTGACTAATATATTATAGCAGAAAATATATTATAAAGTGCAGCCATTGAAGGAAGATATTAATTATGTATGACAGCAGCAATTATATTTCATAAGGTAGGCAGCAAATGAAGAGGCAGCGATTAAGTCTTAAGGAGCAGCAAATATTGTTCCTTATATGAAGGCATCAAATTTCTACTATGGCTGACCTCTTTTATCACCCAAGACAAAGCATATATAATTTTATGATATCGTCCAAGATGATTATGGAGGTAGTGATGAATTAACAAGTGCAGCAGGAGTTTATGATATGCAGCAATTAATATTGATGTTAAAGAACGATGATTATTTTCCATTTAAAAGGATGACTAAGAAGGAAGAAAAAATTAAGGAGCATCATTAATAAAACAGCAATAATAAAGGCAGTAATTAATATGTTAAAAGGGCAGCAATTAAAAGCTAGCATACAGTTCTACTAAGGGATGCCTCTCTTCATAAAGTCATCTCTCTCCATATGGTCGCCCCTCTTGGGGATTTTACAAGGTATAAAAGGAACATAATGTGGTGATAGAACAAAAAATAATTCAATGATTATTATGAGAATAAGAGCAGATTGAAAAGAAAGTAAAGGGCAGAAATGTGAAGTGTAACTCAGATTTATTTTTGAGTGTATATGCAGCCCATGTATGAATGATAAATGCAAATATATATGGCGAATATATGTGAAGATTAGAAGCAGAAATATATTTGAAAATATTGGCATGATAATGATTAGTTTTGTGAAATGAATTAGTGCATGATTAGACTAGATTTGTGAAAGAGAAGTGTGTAAGATTTATAGCAGATTTGTGAAGGAGTGGAAGTATATGAGTGTGAACCTGATTTGAAAAGGAAAGACTTATATCATACAGAATCAGAGGTAGTTATCAGATTTGATATTGGATTGGATTTGTGATTGGATCAGATTTGAGAAAGAAGGATATTGTAAGAGTTGTGATAATATTTAGAAGGATAAGAAGGAAGGGAAGTTGTGATTGGATCAGATTTGGGAGGAGGAGTAAACTATATCATCCATTGAAGGATTAATAGGTTGGAGCCTATCAAATAGAGGTTGGAGCCTCTTGCTGGGTTGGAGCTCAATTTGTGTGGGGGTTGGAGCCCTCAATAGGTTGGTCCCTATAATTCAGTCAAGTGGAGATTGGTGTCTCTTGTGAGTTGGTGCTTGCTATTTTTATGTGAAGTAGGTTGAAGCCTATAAGAAAGAGAAGAAGATCAATAAGATATATATATAAGCAAGATTTTGCCGTGGTTTTCTCTTGCAAGGGTTTCCATGTAAAATTTTGTGTTGTCTCTGTGCTCTAAATTGCTAGATCTTATTTGAATGTTTTATTGTGATTGGTTAAGTTTTTGAAAAGTAAAAGATTGTTAGATATTGATTCACCGCCCCCGCCCTCCCTTGCCCTCTCAGTATTATCATGTGCTGATCACATCTTGCTAGCAGAACAAGGCAGAACATTCTATTCTGCAAGCTTGCTTCAACCCTTATCCATTCTTGATAAAAAATGAGAAAGTATTGTTAATGATAATCGAAAGCAGCTTCGGTTCATCCTTCCAAATTCTTGGAGTAAAGTCATAAATAAAATGTAGCCTATTGGCTATTTATTTATATGTGAGAATAAATGAGTATACATCTCTTATAAATAATATATTTATTATTTTGGACCTAATCTCTTTGTAAATTATATTCGCTGATTATTGTATCTTTACCGAATTTTGTTCAAATTGTAATTTATGTTGAGGCCGACCTTTGTGAGATCTCATATAGCCATGTATTTATAAGAGACCACTTTCCTTGTAAAACAATCAAGCAAGTTTCATTTTCTCCTTCATTGAAGTGCTTAATTTTCTCCAAGAGCGATTGCTAATTCTCCTCGTATGCAGATTCGTGTATCAAGGGGAGGGCAGATTATTATCCTACAGTATCTAGTGTAGGTGCTGAATATGGCCTTGTGATTGGCCCTTACTAGAAGCCAATTGTTGCTTGGCTATTTATATATATAAGTGAGATCTTTGTTGCTGGGTTTTTCTCCCTCAAGAGGAGGGTTTTCCAAGGGTATCTGCTGTGTTGCTGTGTCTGATTTTTGAATTAATTCTGTGTATTAAATCTGATCATATAAAATTCAACATGGTATCAGAGCGGGTATAAGAAAGATCTTGATCAGTTTTAAGGAGTTATAGTCTGGGCAAAATTGTATATGAGGTTGTGTCACTTCACCATCCGCATTTCATAGAGTTCCTCAGTACAGGAAAGTTCATCAAGTCAGGGAATTAGGGTGCAGTAACACTGGATATAGCCTTGGGGCCGAATGTTGCCTCTATAGTCAATAATATCGACAGCAACATATGAAAATCGGAACATAGTGTGCCGATTCTGAAGTAAAATGAATAGTATCCTGCAATATTTGCAAACTATTCATTGAAGACATTTTATTGAAAATCAACACGGATGTCGGGTTTGCATATGTCTCTCTGCAGGAACTCTCTAACTTTTGCAGAAGAGATTATCGTCGAAATTTCATCATTGCAGAGACAAATTGCAGGCCGCGCGATAATCCCTGAAGTTGTGCATTGCAAGGAAGCCAGATCGGTATTATGGGAAGAGATACGCGGCTCCATTCACAGTGCCGACAATGAAATAAATGAGTCGGCAACAAAGCCAAATAATTTATGGAGAAGTTTGCATCTTCTAAGAGATGTCACGATTCTTTCAGGAGCAATTTGGAGTGTCACGGGCAAGACCATAGCCGGTTGATAACGTGGTGGGAATTTGTCTTCTTATGAGGTGTCAAGGTTTTGTAAGTCTGAAGGAAGATGCCAAAAGGATGAACGGGTGTACAATGAATAATATATTTTGGATTTCATTGCCACAAAGGTTCCAGAGCTTACTAAGGCTTGGATATAGTTTACATCGTATGGACGAATCCTTGACTTTAGGGAGCTGCCGTTTATTATTATTATTTTTGGTGAGGTGGCTCTGCATAAAGAATCAACCTCGGGTCAAAGGTTCTATTCCTCATCTGCGTTCAGAGAAGTCTTAAAGTCTATTATTACAGCATATATCTGGAAAAAATCAATTTTAGGTCGTGGAGATCGTCCTAGAAGGGATTGTTATAGCAGTGGTCAATATGGTGAAAGAGACTGTGGTGCCGATATCTTGGGATAGATAAATGCAGACTCGAAAAGCATTTTGATCTCATCAAGATAAGTATCCTATTATTATATTTCTTTTAATTTAGAGTAAAATTTTCAGTCTGCTGAGTTGAGCAGATTTGATGTAATTTATCCTTCGTGTGTTGCTAGTGAGTGTGTTGCATCTGTTTCTTAGTCTGGTGACTTGCAGCAGAAAACGAAGTGCATCATAAATTTGAACGGTCAAAGACCATGTTCAAAATTTAACCTTGCCAGGGGCCGTGTTCAAACCATGAAGATTGTGGAAAAATCTGAGCACAAGAGCAGTGTATTTTACTGTGATCATTAACTACATCCATCAGAATGCTATTAAGAGATAAGTATTCTTTGATTATTTCCTACTAGGCTGAAATTCAATTTGCTATATTGTGCAATCGTTGTTTGATCCTGTGTGTAGAAAAGATTGTGTTGTCCTCTTGAATAGTGATCCCTGATTGAGATCCCTTGGAGTCACTCTTTCATTCATTTTGAAATCATCAATATCATTCTCTTGGTGCATAGTCTATGATGTTGCCTTGAGAGGCCTGACCTTATATGCCGGCTGCATATTGCATCTAAGAAATCTGAGTTGGACAAATTTTTATTTTTTTTTGTGCTGAGATTAGCGTTCTTGAGAAGAAAGAGTTACATCAGAATTTAATAAAGATAAGGCTCATTTTTTTTGAAATAGTAAACCTTGTGTGATTCTAGTCTTGATATTTCTTTGGATAGTTATGATCTGTTAGTAATCTCTCTCTAAATGCTTTGTGAACAGCTAGAAGCAGAAAAGTGATGAGAGATTGCTTAGCGATGAAAAGATTGAGGCATCTTATGAGGAAGTTATGCCAACCAAAGAAATGATCAAGCATGAAGTCACAACTTGCAGCCATGGGACTGAGTTGGTGGCTAGAGGGAGTTCACTTCCGGAAGTCTTCTTTGCAATCTCTGAAGCAGGGATCAAGAGGGAGTTTTGTAACTCAATGAGAAGAAGTGAAGATTAATCGTATTGCAAAGCTAGGGTGCTAAACCCTAAGAAGTGATCCCTTTCCAGTCACGAGATCAGAATTGCTAAGACTCGTCATCCGGATTTGTCATTGGTAGCTCCGCAAACCTATTCCCGTAATAGTGAGATTCAGATGAGGTCGGGAGGACTTTCTCAACTCTCTTTAAACAAAAGGTGTGCGCTTCGAAAACATTTATCTAGGTCAAAGTGTTGCGTGCAATCTTGGATGAAGAGGTCGTAAGGTTACGCAAGTGCCTGAAGATTTTAGAGGGAGCTCCGGCCATTTCAAAGAAGATGTAAATTCCTTGTTATGTTTTAACATATCCCCGAGATACTCTGGCGCGGGTACGCTTGATATATGGGTTGAAGTATACTTCGATGCGTGACTTGGAAGTTACTTGGTTTCATTGATTCTCGGGATTGGTCGTTGTGTCACGATCGAAGAGCACCTCGGGTTGTTGCTTCAGTTTAGTCCCGCTACTGTGCAGCAGGAAGCGGGGCCTTTCCTCAGAAGTATTGGGTACGTACAGAGGGGTCGAGTAATTTTGCAGCTTGCATGGCAACTCGGGAAGCAGTGTGGCTTCGTAAGCTCCTGGCAGGATTGTTTGGACAATCAATGGAGTCTACTATTATTCATTGTGAGTTGTGTGAAGCCTTCTGTCAATCTTGTGTTTTCATGACAGCTCCAAGCATGTTGAGATCAAGTACCACTATATCAGAGATATGGTACTGCGAAAGGCTGTACAGTTAAGGTACATTAGCACTGATGAGCAGACGGCAGATATTCTCACCAAGCCTCTCGCCAAGATAAAGCTGTGTACTTTCGAGATAAGCTTGGTATGATGGAGAATCCAGCCTCAACTGAGAAAGAGTCTCAGCATCAGTGACCCTATTTAATGAGTTCTTCTCTGTGAGAGAAGTTCGAGGTGAAATCCCTTGTTAATGCATTTTCCTCTGAGACGGAGGAATTTAAGGTGCAAGCCCTTGTTCCCACCCTCTGAGCTGAGTCATGGTGGATGTCATGTGTGTGACTCCATGACAACATCACGTGAGAGAGTCCGTGATGATCTTCTTATACTTGTGTTTCACCCTCTGGGAGAGCCATGGTGAAAGTCACGTTGAGGTGACAACATCACGCAAGTGATGAACACTTGTACATACCATACATGGGTGTAGCCATGATGGTTGATATCACAATGAGGTGATATGCTTTCACGATGAGGTGATAAGCTCCTTTCCATACATGGGTGTAGCCATGGTGGTCAATATCACAATGAGGTGATATGTTATTTCACACATGGATGTAACCATGATGTTCGTCATCACGTTGAGGTGATATCCTTTCTCTTTATATCTGATTGCAGGTAATGATAGCTGATGGACTTCATACTGAGATGATTCGTATTGTGTAGCTGGAAGTTCTCTCCCTAGCTGAGAGGGAGTGTTAATGATACTGAGCAGCTTCGGGTTCATCCTTCCAGCCTCGAGTAAAGTCATAAATAAATGTAGCCTATTGGCTATTTATTTATATGTGAGAATAAATGAGTATGGGCGCATCTCTTTGTAAATAATATATTTATTATTCTGGGCCGACCTTCTTTGTAAATTATATTCATTGATTATTGTATCTTGGCCGACTTGTTCAAATTGTAATTTATGTTGAGGCCGACCTTGTGAGATCTCATATAGCCATGTATTTATAAGAGACCACTTCTCTCCTTGTTACACAATCAAGCAAGTTCATTTTCTCTCCTTCATTGAAGTGCGAATTTTCTCCAAGAGCAGATTGCGAATTTCTGTAAGTGCAGATTTAGGTATCAAGGGAGGGCAGATTATTATCTGTTGTGCATCTAGTGTAGGTGCTGAATATTGGCCTTGTGATTGGCCTCATTGTAAAGCGAATTGTTGCCATTATTGATATATAAAAGAGAGATCTTTGTTGCTGGGTTTTTCTCCCTCAAGTGGAGGGTTTTCCCAGGGTATCTGCTGTGTTATTGTGTCTGATTTGAATTTATTTCTGTGCATGTAAATCTGATCATAAGTTTTTAACAAGTATATCTATGGAATTTATCACTTGATTACCCAAGATAAATGGCAAAGATTGCATCTTTGTGGTGGTGGATAGACTCACCAAGTATGCACATTTTAATGCCATACCCTTTGACTCCAAGGCTTCCCAAATTGTTGATTTATTCTTCAAGGAGGTTTTCAGATTACATGGGTTTCCTAAGAACATTATTAATGATAGGGACAATAGGTTTTTTGGGTTACTTTTGGCAAGAATTGTTTTGTTTGGTAGAACAATGCTTACCCCTAGCACAAGTTATCACCCCTAGACAGATGGACATATTGAAATTGTCAACAAATGGATTGAAGGGTACCTAAGAAATTAGGCTTCAAGGCAACAAACAACTTGGGTCAAGTGCTTACATTTGGGAGAACATTGTTATAATACCTCTTACCATATGTCCATAGGTATGCCACCTTTCATGGCTTTGTATGGATATAATGCTCTAACCTTTGTGGATCTTGCAATCACTTAAAATAAGGTGCTTGGAGCAACATATATGATCAAGTAGAGTCAAGAGGTATTGAAATCGCTCAAGGACTATCTTCAATGCACCTACAACTAGTAGAAGCTCTATGTAGATCAACGGTGTACCAAAAGAGTTTTTGAAAGTGGAGACATGGTTTACTTAAGGCTACAATCTTGCAAGTAGTCTTTGTTGAAGAAGAAAGGGGCAAAGAAGTTAAAACCTAGATTCAATGGTCCCTACAATTATAAGAAAGGTGGGAGAAGTAGCCTATGAACTATAACTACTCGAGAATAGTAGAATCCACAACATCTTTCATGTTTCTTGCCTTGAAAAAGCATTGGGGAAAAACATTGTACCATCCAAAGACTTGCCCCTTTGGATGATGAAGGAAGACTCATTCTGATACTATAAGCTATCATGGACATTCGAGAAAGAAAGATGAGGAATAGAAGCATTAGTGACTATTTGGTGAGGTGGAAGGATCTACCAATAGAAGAAGCTACATGGGAAGGAGTCGACATCTTGAAGCATCCAAGTTTGAATTGCTTGACAACAATCTTGGGTAGGGAGGACTATCATGTCCCCTTTTCTCATAAGATTATTAAATGTTCTTTAAGCCTATTTTCCATTTCTCGTAGGCTTGGAAAAATAAATTAGGGAAATGACTTGTGATAATTTGGTTTGACCTATTGTATATGCACCTATATTATAGGCCCTTTGAGTATTATATAAGTAAGCTTTATTCCTTTGTTGTTGGCCAAGGGTGTGTGTGTGGGGTTCCTTAAAGAGAAAAAGAAGATTTGATTTGTAATTTTGGAGGGAAAGCGAGTGCTCAATTGCCTATTCAAACCTAAGTCAAACTTTAGTGACATCATCTAGTTTTTACAATATTATTCCTCAAATAGATCGGACTTCTTGTTTGTTTATCATTGGAGATTGGAGAATAAAAACCCCCTACCCAATGTTAAGCAATTCCACTCAAGAATTGCATTTGAGTTTCATTGATTTGTTGTTCGAGCAGCTCTTGTTAACACTTGTTTGTTTGAGTTAGGTGGCTCTCTGTTGGCACCTATGGATTGTAATTCAGTAGTTGTTTCTATAGAACCCCATTTGTTGTGAATCTGTACTTCTAATAATCATATCATTGTAAGAAAAGGAATAACCAATTATTATGCATTGCTGTTCACTAGCAAGGGTTTACAATTCATTTTTGCATATTTTGTTAAGCTTATTATTCATTAGGATAGACATAATTCGAAATAAGATCTGATCATTGGTATCCCATGGAGTGAAATCAAATTGAAATATTGAACATCCCTAATTGGGGATATTATAGTCGCCTTAGTTGCTGACCATTTAAAGGCATCATTCAACATAGCTATATGAGGACCTACGATTTTCCCATAATCCTTGACAAACTTGCGGTAGTATCTTCTGATACTAAACATTTTGCAAAGATTTGTGAGGGTTTTATGTTTAGGTTAACTTTTCATAGCCTCAATTTTTGCTAGATCCACTTTGACTTCTTCCTTAGAAACGGTGTGCTCTAGGTATTCAATTTCTTTTTGGTCAAATGAGGACTTGGAACATTTGGCACATAATTGATTGTTGGAGAGAAGTTCGAGGGTTTGGTCAAGGTGTATTAGAAATTTAGATGCTTTTCCCATGTTTGACTATACTCTAGGATACCATCAAAGTTACTAAGATGAATGTGTGGAAAAATGACTGGAAGATCTTGTTCATCAAGCTCTAAGGGATTGGTGGTGCATTAGTGAAGTTGAATGGCATGATGAGGAATTCATAATGACTGTCATGAGTTCTAAATGTTGTCTTAGGAATGTCCTCTTCTTTGATGTGGATTTGGTGATAACTTGATTGTAAATCAAGCTTGGAGAAGAAATATGCGCCATGTTGCTTGTCCAAGAGCTTATTGACCAATGTAATGGTAAATTTGTCCTTGATAGTGATATTATTTAGCTCATGAAAAATTAATACAAAGGCATCAAGACCAATCTTTTTTCTAAACTAGTAGTATTGGAGAAGAGTAAGTTTGTACTTATGCTTGGGTGGGTGACACTTGTGTGCAACAATTCTTGGATAATTTTCTCTATTTAAGACTTTAGAAGGAATGGGTATTGGTAAGGTTGGATATTTGAAAGTAAATTCTGTTGTGACCTTTTCACACATCACCCCATTCAAAATGGGGACCCCCTAGTTTTTGTCCCATTCGGGTCTTTTGGCTTTGGTTTTGGGTTGTTTTGCGGTGGTCTCTCTATGTTCCTTCTCTTTCAAATTGAAATTTGAAGTCGTCTTGATAGATTAGGGTTCTTATTCTTTAAGCTAGTTTGAGGTCAAATTGTGTAGGCAAATTGAAATCTGAGCCTGGCATTGCAACCAGGAGGCTTCAGGCAGGTTCCCATTAAAATTTCACTGAATTTTGACAACTTACTATTTTTAGTAAGTACTCAATTTGGGACCTTTTTCTTAGAACTTTTGAAATTCTGATTGCTTCACCATGTTTAGAGCCCTTTGAGCTTCTTGCCTGCAAAATTTGAGCGAAATCGGACAACTTACTATTTTTAGTAAGTCCCCTATTTGAGGCTTTTCTGCTAGGGTTCTTGAAAAACTGACCGTTACATTGGATTTAGGACACTTCAAGGTGCTTACCTGCAAAATTTGAGCTAATTTCGAGAACTTACTATTTTTAGCAGGTGCCCCAGTTTGGGGCCTTTTTCTAAGGTTTTGGAATTTTTGATCATATCACTAAGTTTAGACCCTTCCAAAGGACTTGCATGCAAAATTTGAGCAAATTTTGACAACTTTCTATTTTTAGCAGGTCCACTTTTGGCAAGTATGATGTCATCCAAGCAACTCCAACACTTCAGCTTTCAAAACAGAGCAACATGCGACGAAAACGACATCAAACGGAGGTCTATAGAAGCGCATGCAATGAAATTAGGGTTTCCTACTTCTGTGCTTAAAATGAAGGGCAAAACGCGAGAATCTCTAAAAACCGATGTATCCCACTGCGCTCAACATTCTTCAAGGAATCTACTGGTAAAATTTGAGCGCGATCCGCATACTTACTATTTTTAGTAAGTTACTTCCAGAGCAGGGCTAAAAATAGCGGATGCACGCAAAAGGCAGGTGTGAACAGGTCATTCATGCCATGAGGGTTAGGGTGAGCGAAAATCAAGTCTTGAGAAGCTGAAAATCAACGAGAATCACAAAAACACCAGAAATTGCTAAAAATAGAAAACGAGGGGGAGCTAGGGTGAAAATTTGCCTAAGTCATGAAATTTGAAAGCACAGGGGGTCATATGCGCCCAAAGAAGAAGATGGGTTGAATTTTGTCTAAGGCAGAAATGTAAGCAACACCTATCATATGCGCCCTTGAGAAGAGGTGTGAAAAATCTTTAAGGCATAGAAAACAAGGTGACTACCCTCAAAATGCGCCCAAGGAAGGAGTTGAATGGTGAATTTACTCTAAGTCATGAAAATAAAAGCTCCTTCTATGAAATGCGCCCTCAACACAATGAGCTCACCCATCAAAATGCGCCCTAGCACAAGCATGAGAAGAATGTGCCCAAGGGGAAACATGAAAAATTTCTAAGTCAAAAACAAAAGTAGACCCCCTTGAATGCGCCCTAGTAGCAGGAGGTGGTGAAATGCGCCCAAGGAGACAAGAGATTGGGTGAGAAATTGTCTAAGTCGTGAAAACTCTAAGTACACCCTCCTATATGCGCCCACGGCAAATCAAGGCACAAAAACATGAAGCTCAACCCCTCAAGTGTGCCCACCATGGAGTAAGGTATGGAAAATCCTCTAAGGCAAAGGAAAATGGAAGAGGGCCCCTCTAAATGTGCCCAAGCTCCAAGAAGATGTGAAAATTTCCTAAGGCAAAGGAAAATAAGGTGACACCCCTCAATATGCGCCCAAAGGAGAAACTAGAGCAAGAAATTTTCTAAGGCATGGAGGATGAAAGCATAAGGGTCTAAATGCACCCAAAGTGGAATGGATGGAGGTGAAAAGCATTCTAAGGCGTGAACTCAAAGCAACACCCCCCATATGCATCCAAGGTGAACAAGATGAGTAAGTTGAATGAAAATATGCCTAAGGCATAGAAAAATGAAAGAAGGCCTGCATATGTGCCCTTGAAGAAGATGCAAGAATTGTCTAAGGCAATGAAATGAAACTACAACCCCTCAAATGCGCCCAACGGAGGAGATCTCAAATGCGCCCAACGGAGATCCCAAATGCGCCCTCAAGATGAAGAAATTTTGTCTAAGGCAAAAATGAAAGCAGGACTCTTCGAATGGGCCCATGATATGATGAAGGAAATGCACCCAAGGGAGAGTGAGATGAGATAAAAAATTCTAAGGAATGAAAATGAAGGCTCAAGTCTCCAAATGCGCCCTAGGAGGAAGAAGATGGGTAAAATTTTTCTAAGGCATTGAAACAATAGGCACTAGGGGTAAAATGCGCCCTAAGAAGAGGAGGTGGAAATTTGCCTAAGGCATGAAATGTGAAGTAAGACCTCCTAAATGCTCCCAAGGGGGAATACATCAAGGGTTTTTTCTAAGGAACGAATTCCATAACATAGGGTGGTAAATGCGTTCTAGAGAAGATGAGGTAAAACGCCAAGCACACAAGGTGGAAATACGCTTAGCACTCAGGGTCTCAAATGCACCTAAGGAACAAGGCACAAGATGAATGAAGTTACATGAAAGTCTCCAAGGCATCGAAGATGAAGCATGAAACATAAGGGGTCATATATGCCCAAGGTGAATAGGATGTTAAATATTTCTAAGGCATTGGTGGAGATACTCCAAACACAGACATCCATATGCGCCCTAGCACACAGGTGTTAAATACGTCCGTGATGAAAAGTTGTGAAAGAAGCAAAGTTTGCTAGAGAAAAATGATGAATTTTATTAGATCCCGAGATCAATTGGACCTTGAAAATCAAAACATGGAGATTAGGTAAGTGAAGTGATTTTATACTATAAGTGTTTTGATACTCTTCTTTTTGTTTGCTTTGCAGGATGAATGCCGGGACCAAAGCATGATGACTTGAGGTGATGGAGCAAATACTCCAGGACAATATTACAACCTTGGAAGGGGGAAAATTACATGTTTAAAACTCCTCCATGATGTCTCATTTGCGCCCAAACCATGTAGGGAGATGTTGGAAGAAACAGTTAAGTGTTGGAATTTCTCCACAAGGATCTAATATGCGCCTAACTCAGGGAGACAGGTGGCGAGGAAGAAATAGTCGAGTCCAAGACGAGAATCCTTCAAGATTAGGGTGGAGGAAAAGATGAAGACCCAAGCATTGAAGATCATCCTCAAGCACTAAAATGTCCTCAAGGCTAAGGAAGAGGAATGAGCAAAAACTTCAATGTTAAAGAGTGACAGCAGGATGGATTAAAGAACAAAGTGGAGGAATTCTTTTTAAGTGTGAAGTCCTTCGGCAGTGACCCAAAAAATGTTCAACATACTTCGCACAACCCAGAATGCAATGGTAGCTAGGAGGAAAATTATCACCAAACGGGAGAAAGAGGTCGCAGTCTTGGAGTCTTAGATTGAGAACATGCCTACCATCTCAGTTTAGGAGGTTGAAGCAATATTGGCCAGATTCATCGAATTTGCAGTCAGGGAGAAGAATAGTGGGAACGCGTTTCTGGATGAGAATCTTGTAGAAGATAGTGGGCATTAAATGCTCATATTGGTCAAAGGGAGAGAGTGGGCATTTTGTGCTCATTTATTACCCCATTCCTCCACTTTCTGGCAGTTTTTAGGGCATAATCTTGACTAGGGCTTATGTGGCTCAATCTGAGCCCTTCATTGTATTTGAATCTGAGCCATCCATTGAAATTGGCCAACTATAAAAGGGACATCCCCCCTCATTTGTATCATATAGGATCATAGAATTGAGAGAATAGCATAGAGAGTAGAGGAGGAATAGAGAGAGATAGCATAGATTGATAGATTGATAGGAAGAGGAAGGAAAGTTTTCAAATTGAATGCTTTGTAAGAGATTGTTGTGAACACTCCTATAATAAAAAGAGTTATCATTGCTTGTGGTTTCATCTTTTGTTGTGGGTAGCTAGCAAGATTTCTTCGTCCTTCCAATTCACGTAGAACCTTAAAGTAAAATAGATTTTAATTCGTGCACGTAGATAGTTGTGGAATGTGGTGGTTGAATTAAGCAAGCTTCGTTAATCCATACCACTAGTGGGCTCATTAATGGTGAGTTCGTCTTGCGTGGTCAACTGGAACAGTTTGGACTTAACTTCGATTATGATTTATATGTTGGTATGCGTCGTTATGATGGTATCTTCATGTTAAGATTGTGATTTGAATACCTCTAGTTACTCCTTTGAAGATTGCACCAGTTCTGTGGAAGCTGTCCAAGGTGAGGCAAAGCAGAGCTTGGTTGAAGTTTGCAAGAGTTGATCTCCACGTCCCGCACTTAGAGTAGACCATAGCATTTCTAATCCCTGCAGCCATTCAAATTCCGCACGTTCTGGTTAGTTTAGGAAATTTGAGCTTCATTGATAAACCTTCCGAATCTTGAAAACCCCTTTCTCCCAAGTGAACAATTGTGTAAGCCCCCTTGAAATACCAGCAAATCACATCAAGCCAACTGAGTCTACATCCACTGCATAAAAGGAACCTTGGAGTTGAATGCATGATCTTTCGCAATCTTAGCATGCAGGAGATTTTGATCAAGAGAGGATAGAGTGACCGTTGGAAACTTTATTCTGTGTTGGTGCGGTCATAAAACACCCGTCAACACATTCCTCTTACTAGCTAAATTGTGTGATCTTTGAGGCAACATAGTGGTAACCCAGTTGGTTTTGCGCAGACAATTGAGTGTTGGGACACCAATTCCTATAATTCTAGAGTGGGGTTGAAGTGGACAAGTCCTTGATTTGAATAGCATAAAGCTAGGCAATTACCCCGCAATAACCCTTTTTAAGTAACTTCTCCATTAGTGAGAGCTAATGATACTTATTGATTTAGGAGTAAGTTCTTTAAAGTGAGGTATTGACCATTAGTGGTGAATTGCATCCATAGTTCATAACATTTCGACATTATAGGGTTAAGAGTGTACAACTATTGGGACCCCTAAACTATGTCATAGCTGTTGAGGGGTAAGACAAAAATATTGAATTTTAAAGTGTAGTCCCCTATTGGGATATGAATATTTTTGTACTTGTCCTTACAAGGCAAGTTTCACCCATTTGCTTTCATAACTTCAAAATTGAAACACGGGTACACAATAATCGACTTGTTTGGCTAGTTGTGGATTGATAAAATTATGTGTTGCTAGAATCATTGAAGATAGTGATGGGATTTTTTGAAAGGGCCTTTTGACCTTTTTCATTTTTGAGTTGTGACACCTACTAATGCGTTTTGATATTTTTGAGTTGTGACACCTACCAATAGCAGATTATAGCTAAAGATATAATTCCCTACTCAAAATTGAGATGATATAAATCTGGTTAAGGAAACCTGCAACCACATTAGATAATTATGACAAACATAATCCATGAAATACATTTAATTCTAGGTCTAAGAGAGATTATATATATATCATTATAATGAGTCCCAATGATTATGTGGGCTCAACCATAATGAGGATTGTAGTAGAGGACATGATGAGGTGCCCAAAGTATCCTCTATCCTAGGCCCAATAGCAAGATCTTATCCTTTGTGGCCTCATGTGGTCCTTAACCATCATCATGAGGTGGTGTACATAGTGAGGGCTCTACATTGTTCCCCTCCATCACACCAAACCCTCCTCTTATGATTGAAGATCCCTCTTTATTTGCTTCAACAATTGATTCAAGTGGGGATAGTAGGGGGGCTGCAGTAGGGTGTCCTTGATCCTCAATCCTAGGCCCAAGGATGGGACCTTATCCTCCTTGGCCTCATGTGGTCCTTAACTGATGGCCCTTAACCATCATCATCATGTGCCATACCTAGTAGAAGTCATTCACAATCCCCCCTCCTTGTATTCCTTCCTCATCCCTTCATGATCAATTATTGCCAAATCAGAATCGTATCACTGTTTATAATATCAGTAAATATATGCTACATCGACACATAATACGACATTATATCAGTGTTTAATTGGTACAATTATATGTGTATATATTCACATCTACATTTCTCTGATAAATAAGCATTAAACAACTATCTTTGCGTACCACAGGAATTGATTATGTTATTATTCTGATTGAATTTGTTGCATATATATGAGAAGCTATGCTGTTGATCAATTACTTCTGCTGTATGCCTTAACTACTATCAATATCCAGATCTGATCTTTTCGATCTGTTCTTAATATTCAGAAGATATAAATCAGATGAATACGAATCTATTATCCATATTCATACTAAAGAACCACAATTACTTTATAAGGCTTAATAATTGCTGCAAGCATCATTATTGTATAATTGTAAATATATATGTATATCATACATACATATGAACTTATCTGATTATGTCTGCTGCTGCACTTAGAAATATGTTCCAGACTTCTTACTTATTTCTTCTTCCATGATTCGATTATATCTGCTGTTGTTTACTGAGTGCAGATCATATATATGTAAGATTTGATCTCCTTCCCATTCGATGTCTTCCTCCCAACTAAGCCAACCCTATTTAAAATATTCCTCCAAGGGTCGAAGGGTTACTTTCAAAGGATGCAACCAAAGTCATATCAAAACCATTGCTGCCTTTGGGAAACGTTGCCATTCCTAACTAAATTTTTTTGATATGAATTAAGGAATCACTGCTAACAACATTTAATCTATTTAATTGCTCTTTCCAGATCGCTGACCAGCAAGGCATTTCATCTTACTTTAGTTATTCCTTCATTTTATTTTCAGGTTTCTGCTCAGCTATTTAAGTATTCTTAAGTTTATTTTATGTATTTATGAGAGTTAAAGAATGAGTAATAATTATGGATTCTTCTTTGGATTTGTAAGAGCAAGATTATATTGATATATCAAAATTTACAATGCATATTGCCTTAGTGCCATCAGTTTGTAGGAACTGCCTGCCTGTATGCCAAGCCCTACCAACACCCTACCCTCAACAGTACAATACATTCAGATTAACATGGGCAAAATTTCAAAATGGCCTTGTCGGCTGTTTCAGATCCATACGCTACTGCTAATTGAAAACCTAAAGGAAACCCTCACCTAGCTTAACCTAAAGACCAACCACTGATCAGGCAAAGACATCTTGGAATAACAAAGCATCCAGCCAATCTCTGACAATGCATCCAGCCCTTGAGATTCTAGGGTTTCCCCTAGAAGCCTGGTTGAAGTTTACCTTATACCATCCCACTTCCGAAGGTTCCCATTTCACTTTCTTCCTCTCTTCACGAGTCTTTGAACCGCCTGCTCCCACAAATGGTGGGATCTTTAAACCATGCCAATTTCTTCTCATGATTGCATCCCATTTTGTGAAATTTATCGTTTTGCAGCTTGGAGCCCCAACACTGGTGTTGATTACTTCGACTATGCCCACTTCAATCTTGTTTAATAGTGATTGCTTAGACATTTCTTTACCCTGGAAGATGTGTATGTTTCTTTCTTTCATATTTCCCAAATCAGAAGTGAGGGGCTTGCAATCCAAAGGCTTTTAAACATTGCTTTCTTGTAAAGGATTGGCTAGCCACACAACAAGTTCAGTATACTGTTTGGAAGTGCAGTCTGCCATTGTAGCTTGGCACAAAGCTATTGCAAGCAGCTTTGTGTGAATGGGCAGTTTAAGAATAAATGATCGCCTGTTTCTTCATCCTGTTTGCATAAAATACATCTTGATGGTCCATTGAAACCCATTTTCATGAACCTATCTGCTGTGAGAACTCTTCCTTGAGCAGCTGCCCAAGTAAGCATCCCTGCCTTAGGAAGACAATCTTTATTCCAACATAGGTTAGTGGGTAGCCTTGATTCTAATTCCCTATTGTTGGCCAACATCCTGTACCCATCATTTGCATTGTAGTTACTTGTTAACAATCCATTCCATCTTAGTTTGTCTTGACCATTTCTGATGCAAACTATATGACTGCACACAACTGCCTCATAAGCTTCAACTATTCTGTTATTCAGTCCCAACGTTCTAATACTTTTCCATTGGCTCTTGAGACAACCATTTTCCACAGTGACAGTCATATAATCACTCACCTTGCTTCCCCATAACTGTTTTGTGATAAGCTTTGCTTGTTCCAAATCAACTATGTCTGCTAGCTTTTGGTAACCACCTTAGGAATCTTCCCAGAATAGCGCAGATCGTCCATCTCTAATATCCCAAGTCAAATGATCCAAGATCAGGTCACGACAGTTTCTCAAAAAGTTCCAAATCCTTGAACCGGTTGGAAGTGATCTTAGTGATATCAAGTTTCCACAATCCATATAGCTAACAAATTTATCGTTTCTGGATTTGATTGTGTATGAGATTTGTTGATGCAAAAATCTCATACACAATCAAATCCAGAAATGATAATTTGTTGGAAGTGATCTTGTTGTGAAGATGCTAATTTCTCCCTCATCCAGATACTTAGCTTTCATGATTTTTACCCATTTGAGCTGTTGATTCGTATACATTCTCCATACCAGTTTTGCCCCTAAGGCTCTATTTTGTAAAAGTAGGCTCTTTAGACCAACTCCACCCACTTCTTTCTTTTTGCAAATTTTATCCCAACTTACTAAATGGTATTTGTTCTGTTCTGAATTACCCTGCCATAAGAAATTCTTCATTTTCTGATTGATTGCAGTACTGGCCCCACCAAACAAGGGGAGACATGAAATCATGTATATCGGGATAGCTGCAACCACGGCCTTAAAGTATAGTAAGTCTCCCGACCCACGACAACCATTTGCATTTCCAAGAGGCCAGTTTATTTTTCACCTTATCCACCAATGAATCCCTCATTTCCCCTGGCCGTAATCCTTGGGCTAGAGGTAGCCCCAGGTATTTGCACGGTAGTTTGCCTTTTCTAAATTTCAGAATCCTTAAGACCTGATTTTCTTTATCTGTTTTGGTATGGAAAAAGAAGACTTTAGACTTTTCTTTACTAACCTCTTGGCCCGATGCAGCTGAGTATTTGTCCAGTATACTTCTGAAATTTCTTGCCTTTCTTTCCAAAGCTGCCCCAAACAAAATGGTATCATCAACAAATTGCTGATGCGTAATTGCTGGGACACACCTTGTTATCTGCGTCCCAATGACTTTTCCTTCCCTCATTGCCTTGGATATTGATATCCCGAGCGCCTCAGCCATAATAATAAATAAGAAGGGGATAGTGGATCCCCTGTCTCAAGCCTCAAGAAGCACCAAAAAAACCTTCAGGTGTACTGTTTATTAGAGCCAAATATCTAGGATAGGCGATCCAATTAAATATCCAGTTCAACCAATCTTGATGAAAGCTGAATGCTTCAAGAATTACCTTGAAAAGAAATCTCCAGTTGACCTTGTCATATGCCTTCTTGATATCTAACTTCATCAGCGTGATTGTTTCTTGTCGCGTATGGAATGAATTGCTTCTTGGGCAATTATTACCCCATCAAAGATTGATCTCGCGAGGGGTACAAATCCTGTTTGTTCCCCAAAAATTATATTCGGTAGGATCTTCTTCACTCGATTAGCAATAGTTTTAGCTAGGATCTTGTAATGGTGTTACAAATGGTGATTGGCCTATATTATTGTAAAGCTTTGGTTTCTCCTTCTTTGGTGTTAGTGCTGAAGGTGTTGTTCGCTCTTTTTTAGAACTTAACCTTTCAGTGTCTAGAATCCTCAATGGCTTGTACCACCTCTTCACCAACAATGTCCCAACACTTCTAAAAAAAGGAGGCCGTGAACCCATCCAGGCCAGGGGCCTTATCTGTGTGCAGCTGGAAAAGAGCATCCTTTATCTCTTTCTCTATGAACTTGCTGGTTAGCATTTCATTTTGGGCATCAGTTACTAGGCTGGGAATGCAGTCGAGGATTTGTTTCTGCTCTTGCAACTTGGAGCCACTCCAATCATTCAGTAGATTTTGAAAGAAGTCCATTGTGGCCGCTGTAACATCTTCCATCTTGTCTAGAGTTCTGCCATTAGATGTTTTAATACTTATTATCTTGTTAATCTACCTTTTGACTTTGGTGGAGTTATGCATTTGATGTTTTTATCTCAACATTTATACCAACTCCCTCAATTTCTGCCTCCAAAAGATCTTTAGCCAGGGATGTAGCCTAGTTTATTTAACAATTTTTTTTCTTGAACATAACGGTTGGTATCATCAGATTGGTAATTACCAATAGGATGGATAACAATTCCTTCAATGCCTCTTCTGTTTTCCTTTTTTCCTCAAAAATGTTTTTAAAGCTGTCCCTATTCCAACTCTTTAAATTTTGCTTGATCAGCTTCAATTTTGCCACTAAGTTGAACATTTTTGAACCACCAGGATTGCACTCAGACCACCATTGCCTTATTAGATCCAGGAAGTGTGGATCTCTAAACCACATATTCTTAAATTTGAAGGGACACCTAGTAGGTTTCCTTTCCCCAATTATTTCCGCAATGATAGGGATGTGATCAGAGCTCGAGGCAGGTAGAATTCTACACTCTGAGTAGGGAAAGATGCTTAAGTTGCCTTTGTAAAGAAACTTGTCTAATTTCTCAGCTATGCTACAAAATCCCAACTGTCTGTTCGTCCAAGTAAACTGACCATTCCCCATCGGAATCTCCACCAACATATTCCTTTCAACAAAATTCTCAAAATCTAATTGAGATTGCATTTTCCTCTTTACCCCACCTTTCTTGTTCTTTTCCCTCAAGATGTCGTTGAAATCACCCCCTAGTTGACAAAATTCAAAAGTAGGGTTATTGCAAACTATGTCTAATTCCTTCCAAGTTTCTCTTTTTTGGATGAAAGTAATTGGACCATAGACGTTTATGAAAACAAGGTAGAAGACTCATACGCCCTACGCGTACTGTCAATGCTTTTCCGGTAATCTTTCCATTATCGCGCTTTAGGGGTCTCCGGATAGTTTATAATTCCTCTTGAGGGATTACCGTAAGCATTCATCCTGGCATTTTTCCGCAGCTTCATGCTTTTCCCCAAAGCATCCCTTTCTTGCTTTCGCCTAACCAGTTTCTTGAAGGTATAACATGCGGAAGAGATTCTGGAATTGATTTCCGATAGAAGCACTTTTTGTTGGGGCATTTAAGCCCCTAATGTTCCAGGTTATGATTTTCATTGCAATTCAAGAAGGGCTTCACCCTTCCCTACTTTCAACATTTCACTAATCTTTAGTTGCCCATTGGCTTCGCCATCCCATTTGAGCTTCTCCTAGTTTAGGATTCTACCTTTCTTTTTACTCTCACTGCAATCAGGGGAGGTCTTAATCACATCTTTCTGACAAATACCCAGTTTGCCAGTCTCCAACTACCCTGATGGCATAACTTTTATTCTCTTAGTTGCTTTCAGAGTTGCTTCTTCCTCTTCGAGATCTTGATCAACCTCCTCCAAGTTTGGACCTTCTTCCCATTCCTCCCCTAGATCAGCTGCTTCTAAATTTTCTACTAATGATCCATTCTTGACTTCTTTTGTGAGTTTTTCTAACTCATAACCAACCTTAATTATAGAGTTGAGATCTTCCTCATTTATATTGTTGCCAATCAGATCCAGGGCCTCTGATATCTTCATATCTAGTTGCTCTCTTTGATCTGTCAAGCCTTTCTTCTGCACGAATGAAACATCTTCCTTTTCCTTAGTTGCTGATTTTGCCTCTTGTTTCCCTAGATTCGAATTTATTGAATTCAACTTTGCATCAGTCTTTGATGGATTGGAGGCACAACCATCATTCGGATGTTGCTCCACCATTCCTTTGTCCTTTTTTGCAGGGTTTCTTCATTCCGATGTTTTAACTAAGGTATTGTTAAGGCATAGATTCGGAATAAGGGACTGCTGCCAATTGCCCCATTCTGTAATAAGTTCGATTTCCCTCCAATGTGGATTGCTGAGGTTGTTTTCCACACATAAGCTAACATAAGTGCTAATCCCATCTGGATTTAGCCTTTCCTTTGGGCAAATGAATTTGCCCAAATGGTGTCCAATATCTTCCAAAATACCTGGTTCCCAAAACTCAAAAGGTAAGTAAGGTAACTTGAACCAGTCTTGTATTTTTTCCATGCTGTGTTGATAGGGATCGAACCCAACCTCCCACCTACGGATGTAAAAGCCGCTTTCATCCATAATCCATATTCCATTTTCTACTTCTTCCCTGATTGCTTGTGATGGATGTATCACAATGAAATAGCCATTGGCTAATGCCTTGAATTGCATTTCTTGACCCCAACGACCACGCCACTACTTGACCAGTCTATCCTAGTTTAAATCCTTACCATACCATCGGATAATTAAACTTTGCAATTCCATCTGAGCTATTGTCGACTATAATTTGTTTGTTCCAATTACCATCATCTTTTTATAGCCATTCCTTGTCTTAGCCTTGCTCCCATCTATTCAGTTGTTATTGTGATGAATCTCTTTATACCCAATATGCGATCTCCTTACCTCTTGGAAGCCACCCCATTTTTGTCAATTTCCATTATTCTTAGGAAAGGTCTTCGCACCTTGAGCTTGGTTGTGCTCCCATCTAGGGTTCCTCCTATCGTGCCTGTTGTTAAAGCTTCCACCTAACTGCCTACTTTCATGGTGCCTATTCCCAAACCTGCACTGTCTGGGTGGGAAATGTTTGGGGAGATCATACCTGAGCATCCCATTCTAGCCGTGACCGCCATCTTCTCTTTCCGATTCGTGAGATCTAATGTGCTTTATCCATTTTTCATTGGCTGCACGGGCCTTAATTTGCTCCATAGGAATTGCCTCTTCCGTCTCCATCGCTCAGCAATGTGAGTCCTCACTTGTGCCTTTCTCCGCATACCTACTCCTTCCATCTGCTCCTTCGTTCCTCTGCTCAGCTCCTTCGCACCTCTGCTCTGCTCTTTCACTTGCCATTTTTTTGGGTCATAACACCCTTTTTTTGTCAATAATTATGTATTCTTATTAATAAGGTAGAATTTTATTTTATTTAATTTATTGCAAATTCGGGAACATGACAGATCTATATATAATTATTATTCATTTATATTTATAATATTTATATTGTTATATTTGATAATTATAATATTATCTTATGATAATTATAATTAAATTGCTAATATTTCTTTTTATATTTTTAATATGTATTTAGTTATTTATTCTATTCTATTTATTTGCATTTCAATGCTTTATATCTTAGTGTTACAATTTCGGGGGCATGACAATTCCTGGATTGAGAGAGATTGGTTCTAGAGGTTTTAGACCTGTGGATTGTATGGGAGTGAACCTTATCACACAACTATTCCAATTTTGGCTGTTTGAAAACAATAACCCCACGAACCACAGTACTTTTGAAGAATTTTGCTCGGTTTGGCCAAATTAGATCGGGTCTAGTGCAGTGTTGTGCCAATCTACAAGTCTCTATGGAAAATGCTCAGATTTGTGCACATTTAGGGTGAAATGGTGATTGTTTTTAAAGGGTGTCTGGTTTGTGAGCTCACAAATATACAAATCTCATTTATAAAAAGTGTTGATCTAGTATTTTAGAGCACAAATTACAAAGGATTGACCATTCACATAGCTCACTATCCTATCCTATTTCTGAGGTACAATGCGAATGATTTTTTGAGGCTAATTGCTTATCGGTGCATCACAGATTAGATATGGTCAAAAGCTGCTTAGGGCTAGGTTTTGGAAAAATCTATGGGTCTTCCAATATAGTCATGGGTATGTGGAAGTTAAAGGCCACATATAGAGGTTGTTTGATGCTTGGGTATTGGAGTTTAAACCATCCTCATTTCACTATACCCTTTATGGGGAATCTAGCTTAGTCAAGAATGACAACGCTTCTGGGGATATTTGAAAACCTGTGGCACAAGGTTTTTAGCTTGAAACCAAAGAAACTACTTTTGTAGCCATTTTTTTGATCACCAAGATCCTGAGAGGGCAAGGTGAGAGTATACATTGGATAGTCACAGAAAGTCCTAAATTTGGATGCTCCAATAGAACATGGCCTCGGAAAGAGCAGCCCATGTGGGAAACAAAACAATAACAGCTGCCAGCATGGGCAAAAATTATCTTCCCCTTTGCATTTCTCTATCCTAGCACACTCGACCACTGCTTGCATTTTCAATTTCTATTGTGTGCCAAGTCTGACCTCCAGCAAGTGGTTCAGTTGGCCAAATAACTCCAAACACAATGATGATATTCCAAATCATGATCAAAATGTCAATAGAACCATTGCCCAAATAAAACACTCTCTGTTCATCTTTTCTGGCACCGATTTGTAGATTGGCTGTTTAGTCCACACACAGCATTGCTGAAAGCAATATAAACTGTCCAAAAGAAACAAATCCAATAGCCCAAATATGCACAAATGACCTGCAAAAGATCAGGAATCACTCCACAGAAGATCCTGTGCTGTTTGGAGTGGGAAAAGAACACCTGCAGCATGTTAACAAACACCTGAAGCATGTGAATGAACACCTGAAGCAGCTTAGTAAACACCCACAGCATTGCTGAAGGAGAACCTGCAACACTGCTGCAGGAAAATTTTCACAGTTTCTCTAGTGCCCTGTCTTGATACCTTCCAAATCTGACCAACTTATACCAAGTTTTTGGATCAGAGACTTAACTTAGTAAGGGTAGAGGTACATTATGGTAATTGTTGAAATAACTTGTTTAGTAGAGCATGGAACAATTTGTAAGTGCTTTACTATCATAGTATGCAAGTTCTTGGCTATGAGCTGAAACTTTACGAGGACCATAGATGGGTGCACGAAACCCATATAAAGGGGCATTACATCTGATGTTCTTCCCTTGCCGTTCCTATGACGATAACATGCACATTGTTATAAATCCGAGTTCTTCATTTCAGATGCTGGGTAGATATACATGCAAAATTAAACAGGATTGTTTATGATATAAATTTTAAACATCGTATGGACCTTGAACTGATCTGGTGTAATGGTTTATTAGTGGGCAGTCAATAATGTATTATAGTTACCATTTTCTGTAACAGGTTGGTGCTGCAGCATTGAAAAGGAGTCGAGTCACTACAGGTATTGCATTTACAGCACGTTTTTCTTTCATGATAGTCCATGACAATTCATTACTTTTGATTAGAATATCAGGATAAATTATTCAATTCATAGAGAATGAACTTTTCTAATAAGTTCAAGTATTCGGTAGATACCATCCTCTGTTACTATCCTTACTAGAGAGAAGGGAAATAGCTTCTTTCCTTTCATATTTACCCATCATAATATTTTCCTTTGACAGGTGTCCAAAATGGAAGTACAAAATGGGCTAACTTGTGGTTTCTCTTTTATGTCACCATAAACATTATAGTTTATTTCTGATGCATAA
>VDFB02339564.1:0-19868 GCA_007258455.2 Sequoia sempervirens
AGAAATTGAAAGTAGCCCAAAGGTGTAGTCTGGTAACAAATAGAGTAATTGTATAAGAGGAGCTCCATAATCTGCCATTTAGTATTATAGAGAAATAGGGAAATTGTAACAGAACTATTAAGAAAACATACATACATACATACATACATATATGTGTGTGTGTGTGTTGTTGTTCACCTATTCTATTATCTATGTTTCAATATGTTTTGCTTGGCATGGCACTTTATGGGTCTCTTATTCCACATGATGATCATGTCAATTACATGCTACATATACATCTACTTTAGCACACCTGCTCCCAAAAAAAAGTTCATCGCTGCCAGCCATATAATGTTGTCGTATCAATAACCCACTATTATTTTTTAGCCTTTTCTTGTTTATGGTTTTATACTTTGTCATAGCATAGTATGGAACACTGCATTTATTGTCTTTTGTGTCACCATTCAGCAACAACGGCATGCATTAACCCTTGTGTAAACAAACACTTGTCATTCATGGAAACAGGCATGGGCTTGATGCATAGAGGCTTCATCAAATAATTGATGTAATTAAGGAGTAGGGTCTCAAGAGCATGGAATGTTTTGTGAAGCCTCTGTGCATCAAGCTCATGACATGCAATTCATAAACATGAAACTATTTTCACCTAGTGAGCATGTTTTTTTATAGATACAAATCTAGATAACCGTAAACTTATTTCTCCCTTATCTATTTCAACTTCCATAGAATAAATTGTTCTTCATGATATCCTTTCTTCTAGTTTCCTATAAAAAACTATTCATTACCATAGTTTTCCTCTTCTATTCTCCATATTTTAAAGTTCATTTTAATGCAAAGAAGAATAGACTAAACTTTTTTAAAGAATGGAAGTCTCAGGAGAATTTCAAATCTACGAAATAAGAAAACTATTAGCAACACACTATTATTTATGTTTCAAACATGAATATACACACGTATATATTCATGAAAAATAGAGTAATTGTATGAGAGGCATTAGAATAACACTTATTCACAACACACTATTATTTCTATTTTATATTTAAAGAATATACATATATGAAAACATATAGTTGGCCTATCAATTTAGAAATTGTAGTTCATTTGTTTGGCAACCAAATATTATAGAGAAATAGAGAATTGTAAAGCAGGTTGTTTACCAAAGACTCAAGGCCCAACAACTAAACAAAGAGATATTTTGAAAACCCACATTAAGAGAACCTTTAAAAGGGTACAAAAATGAGCCTAGCGATGGAAATTAGAAAGCAACCCAAAGGTGTAGTGCAGTAACAAATAGAGTATTTGTATAAGAGGAGCTACATTATCTGGTATTCAATATTATAGAGAAATAGGGAAATTGTAACAAAACTATTAGTAAAACATACATACATATATTTATGCATATATACATATATATACACATGTATGTATATATATATATATATATATATATATATATATATATATATATATATATATATATATATGTTGTTCACCTATTGTATTCTCTATGTTTCAATATGTTTTGCTTGCCATGGCACTTTATGGGTCTCATATTCCACATGGTGATCATGTCGATTGCATTCTACATATACGTCTACTTTAGCACAGCTGCTCCAAAAAAAAAAGTTCATCGCTGCCAGCTATATGATAATGTTGTCATATCAATAACCCGTTATTATTTTTGAGCCTTTTCCCATTTATGCTTTTATACTTTGTCATAGCACATTATGGAACACTACATTTACTATCATTTGTGCTTCTATTTAGCAACAGTAGCATGCATTAACCCTTGCGTAAACAAACACTTGTCATTCATGGTAGCTGGCATGGGCTTGATGCATAGAGGCTTCATCAAGTAATTGATGTAATTAAGGATTAGGGTCTCAAGATCATGGAATATTTTGTGAAGCCTCTTTACATCAAGCTCATGATATGCAATTCATAAACATGAAACTATTTTTTCCTAGTGAGCATGCTATTTTTGCAGATACAAATCTAGATAATTGTAAACTTCTTTCTCCCTTATCTGTTTCAACTTCTGTAGAATAAATTACTTCTTTCTCCTTATCTATTTCAACTTCCATAGAATAAATTTTTCTTCATGATATTCTTTCTTCTAGCTACCTATGACAAATTTTTCATTACCATAGTTTTCCTCTTCTATTCTCCATATTTTAAAGTTCATTTTAATGTAGAGAATAATAGACTAGACTTTTTTAAAGAATGGAAGTCTTAGGAGAATTTCAAATCTATGAAATAAGAAAACTATTAGCAACACGCTATTATTTTTGTTTCAAACATGAATATACGCATGTATATATTCATGAAAAATAGAGTAATTGTATGAGAGGCATTAGAATAACACTTATTTGCTACTAAATATTATAGACAATAATTGCCACTAAATATTAAACACAAACAGGGAAATTACACAAAGAACTCTTAGGGAAATACTTAAGGACCATATGAAAATGGCAGAACTTGAGGCATAGAAAGAGGTTTGGACTAAGAGAAGATTTTGAGCTTATGCCAATAATTATGCATAGTCATCTCTTTATCAATGTATCTATCTTATAAAAGTTGTTGTATGAAAAATATAGGACAATATAAGAAATTATATATGCAAACAACAAAATTTCCCCAACTTCGTCATTGTCTAATATATGCTATGGCTCCATTGAATTTTTTATGGGCCTTGCATGCTTTTCTTGCTCGGGGGTTTGGCTAGAGTCCATGAGGCTTCATGATATCAATATGGCAGGGAGGAGAACAAGCATGGGTTTTGTGGTTTTTCCTTTGATTGTCATACATTGGCTGCTACAAATACAAAACATATTCTATTCTGCTGACTACATTTCTCCATGCTCATAGAGCTATCTTTTCAGCTTACTAAATCAACTATATTAAGTTGGTTCTTTATGATAATACGTACTTTATTTACTATGGCTCCATTAAATTTTTAATGGGTGTTACACATTTTTCTTGCTTGGGGGTTTCGCTAGAGCCCATGAGGCCTCATGATGTCAATATGGAAGGAAGGAAAATGAGCACATGGGTTTTGTGGTTTTCCCTTTCACTGTCATACATTAGGTTCTACAAATGCACAACATATTGTATTCTATGTATTGTATTTCTCGACACTCATAGAGCTATCTTTTAGCTTGCTAATTGAACTCTTCAAACTTGGTTCTTTATGATAATACCTACTTTCTTTAGGTTATGAAAATAATTATATGATGCAACCCTAAATATTTTTATGTAAAAAAAAACCTTCCCCATTTCTTTAAACTTATACACAGCTAACAAAATTTGAAACATAATGACACAAGATTCAAACTGCATACTTTGGTGGTAAATATTGAAGACAAATAGAGAATTGTATAAGATCCATTAAAATAACACTAACTTGCTACTAAATATTCATAGCAACATCATCTATTGTAGACTTAGAGCTGTCCTACAACATGTAGAAATCTTTTGCCACAATTTGCAGTTAAAAATTGAAAGTAGTGCAAAAGGTACACATGAATGTCATCTTCCTACTTTATACCAATCTACAAATTTTGAGAATTTTGAAACTTAAAAACAATAGTTATTTTACAATTTCACATTTTTTGTCTACAATATTTAGTGCCAAATAATGTAGCTTCGATTTTGAGTTAACATGCCAAATATTACATAGATTGTTTCTGTTGTATCAATCTCGATTTTCCCATGAAAAAATGTTCATTATTGTAGTTCACCTTTTCTACTCTCCATGTTCTTAAATTTTATTTATTATGTCTTTCTTTTTTAATGTTGACTATGCGATGGTAAGACTTTTATTTTGCAAATATCAACGTAATTTATTCCTATGTTTGTATATATATCTTTGTACATTTATTGAGCTTGTCCTATCCTTTGCACAGGGTATACCTGCATCTTGTTTATGTGATCTTTTGTATTATAGAGGTATTAATGTATATTATTGGTTATAAGCTACACAACTATTTATATTTCTTAATTTATATATTGTCTGCCAATTACACATGTTTCCCACACTAAACTTCAAATTTGCCTTATCATTGACTATATGTGATTGAAACCATTTTAGATTGCAAACATTGTCAACTGTAATTGCACATGTCCACAATACTAAATAGCTTTGTCATCACATGTTTGCGATGGTGTAAAAGCTTCAACTACATTCTATTTATATAAAAGGTAAGCCTATATCTCCTTTATTCCATCTCTTATTTCATGGCTACATGTCAAATTATTTTTCATAAATGGTATAAGTACATATATTTTTAAAAATTTATAGCTTGATGTAGTACCCCTCCATTTTTCTTATGTTTTCTGTTAGCATGTTTTCACATTGATAGACTTTGGTACTTTGTTTTGGAATATTTAGATCGCTGACATTAGAGTGATGGTGGATTTATTTGGTGATATGGTGAAACATTGTATGGTGATAATTATTTTTTGACATACTTTGTATTAGCGTAGATGTTCCCTTCAGATGTTATTGCTATATATGTTTATGGTAGATTAACTGTTATTTAATTTGTCAGTTTGATGTGATGTGTATTGGTGTGGAGAACGGAGTTGCATCACTCGCTTGCGAGTGCCCTGTGATTTCCGTGATTTTCTCCGCACGGTGTGTTTGAATAATGGATTATATGTATGCATGTTATTTGTCTGATTGCAGGATTGCAGGTACATGACACCAACTCCACCTGGTTATTCAGGTCTGAGCGTGTCAAGACTCAACGGAAATGTTGATTGGGAGGTAGTAACAAGGTTCTTCCTAGTCTAGTCTTAAACCCAGTCACAAGTATGTCGTCGGTTTTAGTCTGGTGTCTTTGGTGGTTTCGTTTGCGTTTGATTGGTTCATTTGTTATGAAAGACAAATTTTGTTAAATTAATGATAGATTAATATTCTTTTAATTTAATGTTTATTAAATTAATTTTTAAATGTTGTAAATAAAAGCTTTATATTTTATTTAATTAATTAAATTAGTTTGTTTGGTTAAATAATTTAATCACTAAGATTAAAATTATTAATTAAATAAATAAATAAATTAAATTAAAGTTACTTTATTTGTGTGAATAGATTAAATTTAAATTAATTGTTTTGTGGGAAATGGTATTTTAATTGTTAAATAAATAAATTAAATAAGGAAAAGGGAAATTGTATTTTAAAATTTGAATTCTTTAATTCTTGAAATGCATTCAATTTTTGATAAGGAAGAAAGAAAAGATTGCAGTGAGTTTGTTAGAAGATATTTTCTTCTCGACATGTGTGGTAGTTAAATTAATTGTTTCTTGTTGAGGATTCTCTCGGAAGATATTATGTGTTTTGGGGAAAACAGAAGATTACTTCACGGGAAATGAAAAGAACATACTTCTGCTTTAAAAATTTTGGAATGGGAATTGTTTGTGAATTTTTGTTTGGGATTTTGGCATAATTTTCTGGAAGAGGATTACGAATAGAAATTTTGTTCAGTATCTGTGTTCTTTTGGAAAGTGGTGGTTGAAAAGCTCTAGAAGTTGCACCCAACAGGAAAAGCCTCTCTTCTACAGACAATTTTCAAGCTACAGGAAACAGGTTCTTCACTGGTTATTTATTTAATTTATTTCTTTTGAAAAGTTTTTCTATGAAAAGGATTAGTATTGTGAGGTTTTGTTAAAATTGTTAAAAACGTGTTTGTTTGAGGAAATTGTTTGTGATTTAAATCTTTGTTCTTCTCGGCAATTTAATCTGTAGAAAATTTGTTATCTCTTTGTGTGTCTTTACAAAACAAGGTTTTTATGGTGAGATTAGAGAGCAACTCTATAAATTTTGGTTAAAGCAAATGAAAAGTCTCAGAAGAAAACTCTGTAGATAAATTGAGGAATAGGAACCTCTGTAACAATCTTTGTTAAAAGCTTCCTGTAGAAAATAATTTGAGCGGATAATTGTGAAGGAAATCATTTGTTTGGAAAATGAAATAGAAACCCTCTGTGTTTAAATTAGAACTTGTTGAGAGAAATATTGCGTGTATTGTTAAAATTCTCAATTTCCCATTGAAAAACCCTGTAGAAATTTATTGCCTGATTGAGGTATTTTAATTTTAATTTTAATGTGAATATACATATATATAAACCTTCATATATAAATTGGATTATGTAATTTTTTCTTTTGAGGATAAACGCCGTATAGGCAAAATTTTTATATAAAAATTAACAATGAAATTTTTTACGGACGAATTTCGGAAGAAATCGCCGTTTGTTTTTATTTTATATAATTTTTTTTTGAAAATACATATAAAATAAGAGAGCCGAAGTGCTGGGGGGGCTACCCACGGCCGACCCCGTAGGGGAGTTGGCAGTGAGGGCCGAGCCCAGCGCTACCCTCATAGGCAGCGCTCGGCTCTGCCTCCCACATCCAAGTTCTGTGGGGCGGGCTGCGAAGGCAACCCTACCCACAGCCGCGGCCTGCGGACAGTTAGGGCTTTAAGCCCTAACATATATTTTAAAAGTTATGCAAATTTTAAATATATATTTTATTTTTAAATATTTAGCATTAATATTTATATATTTTATAATTATTATTTGTATATATGCTATATATAATATATATTAATAATATAATATATATTATATATAATATTTATAATTATATATTTATTTAATGTTAAGAAAATTTGAAAGTATATATTTATGTTATTAATGGGATATTTAAAAAAAAATATAGTTTATTAAATATTTAGATATAGATATTTAAATAATTAATTTACTATGACAAAGTTATTATGTGCTTGAATTAAATTGATTTCTTGAGCTTATATTGATTTCATTATAATATGTGGTTATGAAATTGGACAAATTATAGATTTGATTTTCGTATTGAATGGAAGACTAATTAAATCCTAGATGATTAATTTTGTACTTCATGTTTTGATTGACTGGATTTAGTAAATCCTAATGTAGATTCCTATTGTTTCAATTTGCTTTAAATTGTGTTCTTTTTATTTGGCAAATTGGGAATGTATTAGAAGTACAAGTCTTCCAGATTAGTTTGTCTTTAATGTGGGAATTGTGATTGTTTAAACACAATCCTTGTGTTGGCTAAGGTAGTGTACATGGTTTTGCATGGTGTTTAGACACCTGGTTTTATGAACATAGACTTGATGTCCGTTATGAAAAGTGTAGAATTATATGTTGAATTCTTGTGCACCTTGTTTACCTTAGTTAGGGAACTTAGATTCCTTATGTTATTTTTAGGGGAGTGGCTCTGTGTGAGGGCCGGCACACAAAGTGGTGCCTGGGTAACTCATGTAGAGTTAGTAAGTCAGTGGAAACTAAAACAAAACATTAGATAGTTTAAAATATTTAACTAGATAATATGCCTCACTTATAGACTCAAGAGCTAGTTCAGTCTTGTGTATAAGTTGAGAAGGCCTGGAATGGCAAATGGATATCTTGTTACTTTAAAAGATATTCGATTCTACAACAATTTGCATGTGGGGCCGGGTTTCGTAAGAGGTTACCAGGGTAACCCAAGTTGGGGGCTGGAACCTACGAAGAAACACCAGGGTAACCTATGCAACATTGTGATGACACTCCACCTAAAATAACAGATAACCTTGCGAGTTTAGTATATTTGATTATCTTGATTCTGGAAGCATTGTAACCAATAAGTTAAGTATGTACTTGTGTCTAGGGTTTGTAGGTTATGTCTAGGGAACCTTATTACTGTCTCCTAGCACGGGGGGTGGACCTACGGGTACCACATGGTTGGGTGGAACATGCACCTTACTCCGTTGGGTCCCCAGTTTTTGATCGTGACAACGAGAGCTTCATGGATGGAGAGCTCGTATTTGGATATATGTGTACTTCCTTAATTGTATCATTGGAAATCTTGTATTTGTAACTTTCCTCAATTGTTTATGAGGTGAACATTTGTAATATGTAATTGTAAACTATTATTTGATCTACCTCATCTGGAGAATGAGTATTGTAATGGCATTTCAAATGCAATGTAAGAATCTTATTTGAACTTTATACTTTCATGGATGGAATTCAAATGTTATGCAATGTTTACTTTTAAGTTTATGTTAACTAAATTCATGCAATGCTAAATACTAAAGTCATCTATGGGATTATCAAGTAGTGTGTCGTCACGTAACTTAGAGAATGTATGCAACTAATAAAGTTAATATTATTACTTTTTTTATAAAAATTTTTTTATTACACTTTCGTAGACAATGCAACATTCCTTAGGTTACAAGACGAGGCATTACAGATTGGTATCAGAGACAAGGTTCTAACACTGGACGCTCTGGGTAATTGCGAGCCCATTAGGTTGACCTAGTACGTAGTATCGTTATTTGTTAGCCTTGGTTGATTAGTATTGAGACTCGTTATTGTTTTATGTGTAGGATCATGCCTAGACGACGTGATAGAGGTCGAGGTGGAGGCTGAGGGCCAATCCCTCAGGTTACTCCCCCTCCGAGCCCTCATCAGAGTGATCAGGCAGAATAGTTGGGTCCGTAGTTGGATCAGAGAAATGAGGGACAAATTTCAGAACAGTCAGGAGTAGAGGGATCACAGTTACGCCCTTTATTAGAGGAGGTCCTAGCTCGACTTGGACCTAGGTAGGAAGTTGATTAGGAGGTAGTTAGAGAGTGTGATAGATCTCTAAGGAGAGTTGATGATATAGTGCAACAGGATGCTATTATTGCAGGTCACATGGGAGATTTGTTGAGGGCACGCCCTCCTACATTTGATAGATCCGGGGGTGGTTTAGAAGTTGAAACCTGGTTGATTGACTTAGGGTGATGCATCCTTATGGTAGCAACACACGTGCTCGTTGTGCCATAATGCATCTTAGAGGCTTTGCCTCTACTTGGTGGCGCTTGGAGGAGCAGAAGCTCCACTTAGAGATCGAGTCAATTTCTTGGGAGATATTCCTGGAGAGGTTTAGAGCACGGTTCATATCTGAACATTGGAGGCCACAACGGGTTGACGAGTTTCATGATTTACGTCAGATGGCTCTATCTATGGAGCAATGTGAACGTAGATTTTATGAGCTCAAGCAATATGCAGGAGTTGGAGATGATGAGGCGATGCTGGTACAACATTTTATCAGGGGTTTGAATGCCCGCATTAGTGGTGGAGTCAGAGTCTTTGAGCCAAAGACTATGGAAGTTGCTATGGAGAAGGATTGTATCGTGGAAGAGAATCTCGTTATGGTGTTGGGTGGTCACATAGGAGTACAGATAGGCAGTGCTCCTGCAACAGGTTTTAGTCCACGGGGTGGATAGGTACAGACAGGGGGTTCCTCTAGGAACTAATAGACACCCTCTAAGGGTGGGCAGTAGCAGCAGCGTACACCTCAAAAGAATAATAATCCACAACCACAACAAGGTAATAGCCCTCAGACGGGAAAGAACCGCAACTGGTGGCACAACAAGTGCAATAGACAGGATCAGCCTGCTCAGAGTGCTCAATCTACTGTCAGTAGAGGTAGCTTTCAATAGTCCAATGCACCTTCGGGTGGCAGAGGATTCGGTAGAGGCACTGGTTGTTACTCGTGTGGTCAGTAGGGACACATTGCTAGGCAGTGTCCAATGAGAGGTTCTTCGAGTTTCGGGCCACGACCTACAGCTTCTGAGCCTACAGTGGGTGATGCAAGACAATCTCATATAGTTTATGCTGGGGTTAATAACCACCAAGCCGATCACCAGAACACAGTGGTTGAGACTTCAGGTAAGTTACAAGGTGTTAGTGTTTCTATTCTTTTTGATTCCGGAGCTACCGACTCCTTTATTTCACCTACCATCGTTGAACGATGTGGTCTTGTGGCGGTAAAGCAAGGCGGTAAGTGGCAGGTAGAATTCGCCTCTGGGGTGAAAATAGCAGTAGAGAACCTTGTACATAATTGTGAACTTAAAATTGGTACGTTAACTACCTTAGTGGATCTACATGTTACACCTTTAGGATCGTATGACATAGTTTTAGGTATGGATTGGTTAGAATCTCAACATGTTGTGATTGACTGTCGACTTAAGATAGTTAGTTGCATTAATGATTTAGGTGCGAAAGTGGAAATCATAGGTGTTCAAAGACCTATCTCTTTGCGGATGATATCTGCTATGCAATTAAAGAGATGTCTTCGTCAAGGTTGTCAACCCTGCTTGATATACTGCCTTATCACTGAGAGAGCACTGGCGATGCCACCTTAGATACACTGTTACCCGCCCTTGAAAGTTCTACCGGAGTCTATATAGACTAATTTACCCAAGGAGGAGCTTCGTATCTAGTTAGAGGAACTATTAGAAAAGGGTTTTATTTTTCCAAGTGTTTCTCCTTGGGGAGCACCTGTCATCTTCGTAAAGAAGAAGGATAGATCACTTAGATTGTGTATTGACTATCGTCAATTAAACAAGGTTACGATTAAGAATCGTTATCCATTGCCTAGAATCGATCATCTTTTCGATCAGATCAAGGGAGCTAATGTGTTCTCTAAAATCAATTTGAAATCTGGTTACCATCAATTGTGAATTGCTAAAGCAGACATTCATAAAACTGCATTCCAAACTTGTTATGGGCACTACAAATTCACAATAGTACCATTTGGGTTAACAAACGCACCATCAGTATTTATGAGTTTAATGAATGGTGTTTTTCGTACATACCTTGATCGCTTTGTCCTTGTGTTTCTCGATGATATTTTGATCTATTCGAGAAACATGAAGGAGCATGAAGAGCACTTGAGACAGGTATTGCAATCTTTAAGGGAAAATCAATTGTATGCGAACCTGAAGAAGTGCGACTTCTTTCAAATTGAGGTAAAATACCTTGGACATGTGATTTCTGGAAAAGGTATTGTTGTGGATCCTTCAAAGATTCAAGCTATTGTTGATTGGCCTGTGCCTACTAATGTAGGTGAAGTTCATAGTTTTATGGGTCTAGCTGGTTACTATAGACGGTTTGTTCAGGAGTTTTCTAGAATTAGTCATCCTATTACTTCTCTTCAGAGGAAAGGGAAGAAGTTTGTTTCGACAGAGCAGTGTCAGTTGGCTTTTCAGACACTTAAAGAAAAGTTGACTAATGCGCCTATCTTAATTGTTCCTGATCCTACTAAGGATTTTGTAGTTTGCACTGATGCATCCTTTTGGGAGCAGTACTAATGCAAGATGGGCATGTGATTGCTTATGAGTCTCGCAAACTCAAAGATCATGAACTAAATTATCCCACTCATGATTTAGAGCTTGTTGCAGTAGTGCATTCATTAGTTCGATGGAGGCATTTCTTATTGGGTCACCGTTTCGAACTTCACACTGATCATCGTAGTCTACAATACATTTTTACGCAACCTAACTTGAATTCTAGACAGAGACGGTGGATGGAGTTCTTGTGTGAATACAATTTTGAAGTGAAATATGTTCAAGGAAAAGAGAACGTAGTGGCTGATGCTCTTAGTCATCGTCGACATGAGATTTCTACTACTACTCTTGAAGTAGATTTGAGGGGTCAAATTTTAGTAGCACTTCCTACTGATAGATTGTATCAGGAAGTGAAGTCGGAGATTGAATCTGGTAGACCTCTTGAAGGTTGATTTGCAAGGTATATCCTTGAACTAGATGGTATATTACGACATTTAGATCGTATCTATGTACCACATTCTGAGGGTCTTCGTACATTAGTTATGACTGAAGCACATTGAGCTCCATACTCAGCTCATCCAGGTGTTAAGAAAATGCATGCGGATCTTCGGCAATTGTATTTCTGGCCTGGTATGAAACGTGATATTGTTGATTATGTATCGAGATGTCTTGAGTGTCAGCGAGTCAAAGCTGAGCATCAACATCCCGCTGGATTATTACAGCCACATCTCATTCCTGAATGGAAATGGGATATTATATCTGTTGAATTTATTGTTGGGTTACCTACGTCGTCACATCGACATGATGCCATTATGGTAACTGTTGATAGATTGACTAAGGTAGCTCATTTTTCGCCAGTACGATCATCTTACAATGCTTCATTCGTAGCTAGGATATTTATGGAAGACATAGTTAGATTGCATGGGATTCCTCGTAAGATTATTTCTTATAGAGATCTCGTATTTAAGACTCTATGGACTCTACTACAACATGCTCTAGGGTACAATAAACCGAATCCTTGTTCGGCCAGACAACCCCAAACAATGGAAACGTATAGAGTTAATCATTGTTGCAGGGATACGCTTAGGGATGCACGCAAATGGACCAATCATGTTGGGAGGATTATCTGTACTTGGTAGAATTTGCTTACAACAACGGATATCAGAGTTCCATAGGTATGCCACCATTTCATGCATTATACGGTTGTCCTTGTCGAACTCCATTAAGTTGGGATCGACTAGAGGATAGAGTATTACTTGGTCCTAAGATGCTTCGAGACATGGAGCAACAGGTTGACCATATTAGAGAACATTTGATAGCAGCACATGATAGGCAAAATAAGTATGCCGATGTGCATTGAATAGATCGACAATTTGCAGTTGGAGATAGAGTGTTTCTTCAAGTGCGACTGCGAAAGAGTCCAATCCGTTATGGAAAAGGCTCTAAGCTTGCACCTCATTTTGTTGGGCCATTTGAGATCCTAGAGAGGATTGGTCCTATGGCGTATTGACTCGCCTTACCACCCAGTTTGTCACGATTCTACGATGTTTTCCATGTATCATTTTGCACCATACTTCATCCCCGACATTTCATAAAATTTGATTGGAATGTGTTTCATGCAGAGACGCGTACCGGGTTTCTGGAGCCCGCGGGCTAATTTGGCTGCTGCACGCCTCTGGCCTCGTGGGTCGCAGACGCTGGATCGTGAGGGTCCAATGGGATCCTGGCCTCACGAGGCTTATGCTACTTTGGGAGGCACGCCATTACGCATGAGGAAACCTAACCGGTGCATGTCTCAATGCCTCTCGCCCAACCTCGGGAGGATATTTGAAGCGCAGCTGTGCCACTATGATAGATCTTCTTGGTACTTTGTTTTGATATAAGGATTATTGAGTTACGGCGGGATTTGCGCGATGCATGTGGCGAGCCGACATGCTTATTAAGGCATTTCTTCAGATGTTATTGTGCTGGTGCAGTTATTTGTTTATGAAATAACGCTGAAGCTTAATTGTCGCTGGCGTGATGCGTATTGGCGTGGAGAACTGGAAGAATCAGCCGTTTAGTGCCCCGATTCCCGCGTGATTTTTTGCCGCCCGCGTTTGGTGGCTAATGATTGCGGCATGGCCATTTGCTTCGATTGTATCAGTGATGAATATCACCTCCACCGGTTACCGTGCTTCGTCAAGATCACGGTGTCTAGCCTTAACTTCAGCCGATAAGATGTCATCGAAGTTCCGCCAGGAAAGTTGCTTGTTGTTAAGAAGAATTTTTAGATCATCGTTCTTTTACTTAATGTTTATTAAATTGGTTCTTAATGCCAAAATAAACCCCTATATTTACTTCAATTAACAACAATTTTAATTAAACAATTCTAAATTGCCAAACATATTTCTTTATTTACAACATTTAAAAATTAATTTAATAAACATTAAAACGCGTCACGCATTCCAAATGGCCAAATTAACAAAAAAAAAAAAAAAAAATTACAACAAATAACCAATCAAACGCAAACGAAACCACCAAAGACACCAGACTAAAACTGACGACATACTATGACTGGGTTTAAGACTAGGCTAGGAAGAACCTTGTTACTACCTCCCAATCAACATTTCCGTTGAGTCTTGACACGCTCAGACCTGAGTAATCCAGGTGGAGTCGGTGCCATGTACCTGCAATCCTGCAATCAAACAAATAACATGCATATATATATATATATAATTCATTATACAAACACACCGTGCAGAGAAAATCACTCTGAATACAGACTCGTAAGCGAAAGTGATGCAAATCCCGCTTCCTACACCACACATCACATCAAACCGAATAAATTAAATAATGCTTAATCTACTATAAACAAATATATAACAACACCGGCGGTTCATCTACCAATACAAAAGCATGTCAAAATTAATTATCACTCATATTAATGTTTCATCACATCACAACCACCACGCTTCTAATAATGTCAGCGATCAAAATATCCAAAACAAAGTACCAAAGTCTATCATAGTGAAAACATACTAACAGAAAACATAAGCAAAATGGAGGGGTACTACATGACAAGCATGAGAGAGTTGCACAATAACTTAATTTTTTATTAAAATAATTATTATTTCTCAACTTAAATTGACTGGGAATATAACAAAATTGATTGATGAGTTAATGCTTGCATGAAGTAGTTAGGTGAGTGTATGAGGGAGTTAGGGGGAGTTGACTATTTGCATGAAATAAATAATCGAGTACATGGGTGGGTGAGACTAGGGGCATGTAGGAGTGAATTTGATAGACTAGATAGTTAGCTAGGTGAAGTGGATTTTATTGATTTAATAATTAATTAAATGAATTATAGGTACATATTCGGTGGAAATTAATAATTAATTAATTAATGGATACTATGTGTTTATAATGGATAATAATAATTAAATTAATGAATAATGTTAACTCAATTTAATTAAATAATTAAGACATTTAATTAAATGATTAGGTGTTAGAGTTACTAGGTGATAAAGGGGTAATGAAGTGATAGTGTGTGTTGATGGACTATGATGGAATGATAATGGTGAAGGTGACATTATTTTAGTGCCTACAATTGGAAGATAAAATTGTAAAAATGGATGTTGGTGTAGCTAATGATTTTCAATGTGAAGTTTTTGCACTTGAAGAATGTGAAGATGGTGATGACATGAATGCTTATGAGAACCTTTTTCTTTTGTGCAAGACATGCAGTCTTCCTCATGTAGAGTGTGCTTCAAAGAGATCACAATAAGGTGTTATCACAAAAGTGAGTGCGAAAGAGGAAATATGTCACAAGTTTGATTCTAGAAATGCATATGACACAACATATTGCCAAGATGAGTTTGAAATAGAGGAAAAATTTGAGGAAGAGGAACAATTTGAGGAACTAGGTTCCTCCCATAAGGTTCCTTATAGTTATTATTTTTATGTTGATGAAGATAATGAAGATATAGAGCAAGTATTCATGATTCAAATATGTAATGTATCATGTGTGATAATGGTGTGTGTTGGACTCATAGTATCCCAAATTTTGATGAAGCTAAGGATAATTATGAGGATTTTCATTTTCAAGGCCTAGTTCTTAATATTGTAGATAATAGTGATATACTTGAGTTTGAATCATTTTTATTGGTCCTACATGCATAGGAAGATGATGTTGAGCAGCAACACACAATCCAAAAGGAATATTAGTTTGTTTCTTAGCTTGATAATATGCTAGAACTTCAAATGTCTCAAATTAAGTTACAAGATAGATATATTCTTTGTGCAAATCAGTAAGGTAATGAGACACATTTTTCTTTGCCATGTGAGTTGGAGGTATTTTCATTTGGAATTGATTCGTATGAAGAGGTCAAGAAGGATGAAAATTTGGATTGTGGATGTTTTTGTCATCCATAATGGTTGCCATAAAATGGCAGTGTTGATAGTGGAGTTGGCCTTCACCTTTTGGGAAATGTTCATAGGTTGATGCATACATATAGAAGACTCAATTTGTTGTAGTTAGGGGATGGAAAAAAATTAGTTTAAGGGATATTAGCTTCTTTAGTAGGATTACCTATGATAGAGTCAAGCAAGTGTAGAAATTTATCATTGCCCTTGTTCCATGAGATTTCCTATAGGTCTAAACTATAGTTATGTTTCTTATTTTTTCTTGTAGTCATGCTTCAATCCTTTGATCCCCCATATCATTGGTTGTAAGTGGTTGCCTTGAACATAAGTATTTTGTGTGTGTTGTGTTGTCATGTAGATACCTTAGTGTCCTTATGCATTCATTGACACTTGTTTGTCATGATGAAGTGTGAAGTTAATTCCATATTTTATTGTCATTTTTTATCTACAACTCATAGATAGCTAGATTCTCACTATCCAAGCGATACATATGCCTAGATAGATCATGTTGGGACTTAATCCTACCATGTCATTTTTTTCTTGTATCCCTTCTCTTTTGTGTGTCTATCCCTATTTTGACCCATTATTAGTAACTGATCGAAGACATCTTAAGTGGGTCCTTGTGTACCTAATAAGTGTTAAAAGTTGAAAAAATCTAAGAAATCCTAAGTGTTTGACCTTGTTTGATCATTTTCCTTAGGTTTGGTGGGTTGTTGGACCTGTGGCCTTATTAGAGTTTCCTTGCTAGGCATATCTTTTTTCCCACCCTCTCCTCCCTTTGTTCCTCATCGGGATGTTAGACTTTCCTATCTTGTCATGTCACCTTGCCTAAGTTTGATTCCATTTACTCTTGTCAGATTATCATAATTTTTCCTCCCTAAGTACTCTTCCCTTCTTTCTAGTACCTATTGCAAGACATCCTCAAAATTTGATATGTGACAACTTCCACTATATCTTCTTATCAAATTCAAACCATCAAACTTCCTCCATTTCCCCCACCACCATGTCATGAATTTCCTAGCACCTCCAACTTCAAATAGCCTAACTAAGGCATAAGGTATAACTTTTCCTTGACTCCTAATAATTCAAAACTCCCACCTATTTTTTGTAGGCTTCCTACCATCCTACCAAAACAACTTGGAAGGTCATGTGGACATCAAAAAAGGTCATATTTTGCTAGAAAATGTCATTGACATGTTTTGACGTATTGACAACCATTAGACCTACATTTTATTGCCCAACCACTTTTCTATGTGGTTTTGGTGCCCAATTGAAAGCAGTTTTCGATAATGAAAACCAGGTGGTAGTCAAGGTTTCATTTATGGCTCAATTTGTCCCTACACCTACTCAAGGATTCCTATAACTACTTGTTTTCACCCAAATCTCATGAATTCAATAGAAAGGAATTCCATTAATGATTCGATGAGCCATAAAAACTAACAAATTTGATTTGCAGATGTCGAGATAACATTTTTTAATGAAAGGGGAATGGATTTAATGGGAAAGGAATTTTTAATGTCATGCTTTGATTTATTGAAGCAATTGAAAGTGCAAAAACTTATACTTTATGCCATCTCTAGGTTGCATGTTCAACGAATTTCATGGAATCTTTTGGGCTCTTTGTACACAAGTTTAGAAATCATTAATGCGTAGTACGATAGTGAATGGGAAGAAGCCTATTTTTTCATGCTTCCAAGCATATTTGTAGATCCCAAAGGGGAAATTTTAGTGTAGGTGTTGGAACATAATGTCATTAGGGGTCATACCCTTATAACATTTATATAGTGTTCTAATATAAGGTTATTAAATATTATATATTATATGCTTTATTAAGTATATTCCATTTGAAATGATTATAGTTTAATAATGATTAGATTATTAATTATTTATGAATGGTTATTTGTGAATACGTGTGACTAATACCCCTTAAGATATTATGCCACCCTTTCTCCTATATTTAAGGAGGTTCCTTCTCATTTTCAAGAGGCATGGAATTTGGAGATTGATAGTGAATTCTATCATTATGCACATGAGGTATTATTGGCCATGTGGAAGTATGGAGAAGTGTTCCCTAGGTTTGGTCTACGTTATAATGAACCATTATTATAAGTGTTTTAATAAAATGATGCTTTATGGGGTTTTTTTACCTTAAAGGTTTTTCCCATGTATATTTTGTTTAATGCATAAAATCTATGCTTTATGATTCTCATTTTATTTATTGTATATCTTGTTTATAATGATTAGTATCCTAAGATCCTAATTTGTAATAGTAGGCATTAATGATTGTAGTGAAAATGGTTTGAGCGAGCCCTGCAACACTCTTCCAACATGTTTCCTTAGTTCATCCTAGTTTCCAAGGCTAAAAATCTATTTATTTGTAAATTTTCTCATTTGTAAGGGTTGGTCATTTTGAGTTTTGACAAACCTAATGTGCAAAGATTTCTAGGGTTTCAAAATCTATTTTTTAGTCTTTCATTAGAGCTTTTCACTTGAAACTTGTAAAGAGGTAGCTACAAAAACCAATAGTTGTGAACATATGTATCCTTGTTCAGTTGTCACAATTTTAGAAGGTTTTGTGCAATAGAGTATGGTAGGTCTCTTGCTATTTGAATTTTTTCTTCACCACATTTATTGGTGTGATTGTAACATAGATTAGATAAGTGTTGCAATACTTTAAATTAATGACAAATGTTAATTTGTATTGGTCCCTTTTTTGTTGCACATGAATGTTGATATGTTTGGAAAAGGATTATTAAGTAGATGTGATCGTAACCTATCATACCTTTATTATAATTTCCTTTTTATTTTTTAATGGTTGGATGTGACTATGTAAACCAATAAGGTGCCATTCTTGAAGACTTAAACCTTCCACACATATTAAAATCATCAAAATTAGTTACCATTAGTTACAAGATCATGAATAGGTTAATACATTGTTGTTTATGATTTAATAGTACAAACTAGGGATAATTTTTTAAGTGAACTAAACTATTACATTTTTTGTGAAGCATTTCCAACACATGTTTATACTCTACCTATGTCTATGAAGTGTTCAAAGAAACCATTTAAAGTGATTATGTAATTGTTGTTATCTATAGATGCATGTGCAGAGTATTAAATCAGTTATAAAGAATCTTGTTGCAACTAGTTGAGCTTGACCTACAATAGACATAGGGGTCAATAAGGCATTTGGGTAGAATTGTTTGTATTAATTTATTATCTATTTTAAGTGGGTTTGAGCAATGTGTGCTCTAAAACTTAGTTTAAACAACTAGATGTTTAACAAACAAACAAACATCCAACAAAACAAAAACAAACACAACCTTTCAATGAATTACAATCAATCGAGAGTAATCAACACAACACTCCAAGAACATCTTCACTCACATTCTCTTTGCTCAATCACATTTAGCATATCACACTCATGTGTCTTGGGATTAGAGGGGATTGGATATAGGTTACCTTGAGCGAATGAAGGGAAAACTCACCTCCTAAATTTATTGAAGAATGGCAAGCCCAAGCCATACAACAAGCTCAATAAGAAAATGACTAATAATCGGTTGTCAAAGAAGCACATCTTGAGGTATTATTTTAAGTAGGGATTCACTTTCTAAATATTTTTGTAGTGAATGCTCATCAAGAACTCGACACCATATGTACCCTCACAAACATGCATATTGCAATCATCGCTACCACACTTTTACCAAGAATCATATCCACCCAAAGGGAACTTCTCCCTTGTTAAGAAGGTAGTCCTCCAAACAAGATCACCATCCCACAAACATCCCCAACAATATGCACTACCATTGCAACTCCACCACACAATATCTTGGTCCCTCATAGAACACTTCTCCCTTGTGAAGAGGATAGTTGGCCTAATCCTTCGTCATTACACCTTTGTTTCCTTGCAAACAACAATAGTTTGTTTCATTTGATCAACATGAACCACAAGTATGCATGTTGTTGATGACTTGCACATAATGGTGACAAGTTGTTTGTTGGTTTGTTACTATTTGTTATTACTCTCTATAATGATAAATCTATGATCTTTTCATTAATAACATATAGAATTGTTTGATCAGTTATAGATCTTTTCTATGTTCTACCATGTAAATTTTCTCAATTATGGGACTTGCATTTATTCATTTAAGTGAAATTACATCTAGGCTTGTAAGATCTTAAATGTAGATTTGGTTCTCTATTTTAGGTTGATTTATATTTAGCTCAAGTTTCAATTTACGAATATGTTTGCTCATTTATTTAGGTCTTGACTCTCTCACTAATAGATTAAGACACCAATCCCATTTTTAATGATCATTCTTTATAATAAAT
>VDFB02339565.1:0-15243 GCA_007258455.2 Sequoia sempervirens
TTTTGCCACTTAAGGGCCTATTTTTTCCATGAAGATCTTGCACATACCTAGAGAATTAGTCCTAGATCAACCCTAAAATTGCTTTTTACAACATTGAAAACCTTGTTTATGCACTTTTTTTTTCTTTCATTAGTTATAAGTTTCAATTGGTTGAGTTATGTTACATGTATTTCACTAGATGTAGCTTAATTTGGTTCCAGAATGACAATCTTCAATTCCAAATTTACATTTGCAACATTTCATTTTCATATTGTTTCATAGTGTCATAAACAAATTACCTTGTTTCAAATCTTTAAAAATGAATTTACACATTTCACTTTAGGTCATTGCATTCCACTTTACTTGAAGCATTGTATACTTTAGATAGCTTACTTTTTCAGGATACCGTGTTTCCTTTTAAGAGATGTGGTTTTGATAAGGTTAAAAAAGGATTGCATAAGTACAACATCCTCTCTTATGAGTTAAATTTAGAGTACAACAATGAGTTCATTAAGAAACATGTTAGTCACCCTTCTAATATCTTTCATAGTTATGAGAACATCTTAGAGAAATAGGATCTAACCATTGACACAATCCTTAATATTACATTGCCTATATCAAACCCTACTATATATCCCATTTGTGAGGATTATATGATACAAGAATATACAAGCATAGACAATCATGAAAACCATAATTGTTCTTCTCCCAATACCTCTCCTACTAGTGGCGAAGGTATATTGGTGAAAGAAGACACAATCATTGAGAATCATGAGAGTATTGATTGTCTCTCTCTTCCTCATTCTTGGCAAGATATTAAAAAACAAGAAGATGAGATCATAGACACATTTCTAAACATTACCTTACCTAGTCTACACTCATCCTTTTATTGTAAGAATATTTTATTAAAAGAGGATCATAGATCATAGATAGCCATGAAAACCAGACTTTTCCTTCTCCTAATATCCCTCTTCGATGCAAATAAGACAATTTGGTGCTAGAAGATGCACCTATCGAGAGTCATGAGAATCTTGTTCCTCCCTTTCCTAATGCTCCTACCATTTGGAAAAATCTATTTGGTAAGCATGAAAATCATTGTTGTCCTTCTCTTGAAGCCTCCTCTACTTGTGATGAAGCTACTTTACAAAATATAACCATGGAATGTGATGAACATCTTACAAGCCCTCCTACTAGGGTAGATAGAATGCCACAAGATAATGAGACCTTAGAGAAAAAGTATAAATTTGTGAACAATCATAAAAATCAAATGGAGCCTTCTCCTAATATGCCCACTATTGATAAACAAGAAAATATAACCATTGATAACTCCCTCACTTGGGATGAAGTCACCTTAGAAGAACCAACCTTTGAATGTCATGAACATTTAGCTTGTAGTTATCCTAAGAAATCTTATCCTAAGGAGGATATCATGGTGCAAGAAAATAATAGTGATATAATTTCTTTAGATGAAGATGATGAAGTAACATTAGACACTCCTTCATTGAGGGATGTTAATTTTATTCAACCTCAACTCATCCTTTACCCACCTTCACACAAACCTTCAACTCAAAACAAATATGAACTTATCCTTTACCCAACTAAGAATAATGTTTTGTAGTAGTCGATTTATAATACCATTACTCATACATATAACATTAGAAACAATACACAACCATGAAAAAAACCTTGAAAATCCCTCCCATTTCCTAACCCTATCTTGCCTAGTCCTCCTCTTCTGCCTTCACAAAGTGGAAAGGAGTATGACCTTATTGAATAAATTAAGAATGCTCCTGCTAAAATATCATTATGGGACCTTATTCAAGCATCCCCTCACTATCATAACATAATTCAAAGTTCCTTACAACAAGTTCCTATCCCACCTAATGCGCATTCGAATCACAAAGCAACCATGATTCAAGGAATAAATGGTGACATTGTTTTCCACCAAAGTGAGCTTCTTCCTTTGGAAGTGAAAAAAAAAAATGATGATTTCATGATAATAGAAAGATATAATAGAATATGGATAAAGTGAACCCTTGTCAGCAATTGCTCCACTCTTAATGTGTGTAGCGTAAAATTTTTGAGATAGGCTTGGCGTGGATAAATCAACAATTCAATCTAATTCTTTTTCTATTCATGGATTCAAAAATGTGGGAAAACAATTGCTTGGTGTGATTAGTTTTCCTATTACAGGTTGAAAGGTCACATTAGAAACCCTGATCTATGTTATTCCTTATTATCTTTCATATATTCTTATTTTAGGAACATCATGGATTCATGCAATGAATGGGGTGCCTTCTACTCTTTATTGTATAATGAAGTATCTCTACAACAACAAAGTGTACATACTCAAAGATAATCCTGAACCAAACAATTGTTTAAACATTCAAAAAAATAAGGAAAATCCTTTGAAAACATTGACATGAACTACTTAAGTAAAACCCATGCAACAAAAAGATAAAGAGAAACATATTGACGAAGTCACAAAACTATTAGAAGATGATTGGGGTTCCTTAGATTTTGAATCATTCATGGGAGAATACAAGATCATAAACAAAGACTCTGAAAAGGGAAAAGAAAAGGTGGTAATGTCAACAAAAGATTTGAAAGACCCTTTGAAAACATCCACTTCAACCACTTTAGAAGAATACGCAAGCTACACAACAAAATTTGATGAGATAGACTACTAGCAACCACTTAATACAAAAGAAATGAAACAACTTTATGGAAAAGATTATGAACTTATGAAACAACTTGGATATAGTGGAAAAGGACGTGTTGCTAGAGAACAAGGTATCTGTGTCCCTATAGAGCCACACACACAAGAAAATACTAATGGTGTTGGTTATTCTCCCTTGAAAGATACAAGCAAGCCTTCACTTAATATCAACACTAGTGCATCTCGAACTGATAGACACTAGTGATCTTGATTGTTATCCTTTAAAAGGAATGAAAGAAGAATAGAAGTATTTTCTTAATATCACTGTCATCACAAAAAACAGTAATGATTATATTTTGTTAGATTTTACACCTTCCTTTAAAGAAGAGAATACAATCTCACAATCTAAAGAGTCTTGTGTAAGTATGAAATCTTGTACTAAGCAAGAGATATCTTTGTCACAAAATAAAGGAACATCTTCTGCTATTGATCAAGAGAGTATCTTGTCGAGACTTCTCCAATATTGGTTGATATTTCTCCCTCCAAGAAAACAAAATAAATTATAGTACAAGACTTCTTTTTGTGCATATCATAGAGTTCATGTTCATTCTACTAATTAATGTAAGGCTTTGACTAATCGAATTTAACATCTTAAGGATTGTGGTGATCTTCCTTATGTTGAGGCGCCTAGTTCCTCTTTTCATTTTAGCTCATCCTTGTCCTGAACTAGGTGGGGGCAAGGGGTTAAGTATCCTTTTCCTTGTATGTCACTTTTTTGTTATCTCTTTTGGCTAGTTGACTACCTCTCATGTACATATAAGGGTATGTGTAGGATTATGATGGGCCAAAAAGTGGCAATATGATAGATATGTGCAGGGTATGTGGCTAACAAGTTTTTTTAACCCAAAATTGATGAAATGAAAAGGGTTTTTAAAGGATATTCTTATCTTTCCACCAATATAAATTATGCTTCATTTTTAATTTAATAAATAATATTATTCATTTTCTATTTGAATTATGACTAACATCCTAATTGATAGGCTGATTGAAAAACATCTCTAGCTTTTAAACGGTATCACATTTTTTGAATATGAAATATGTATCACATTATATGCTTCACATACTATAGGATTAAAAAAATAATCGAATTTCATGAAGTTTTGACCAAGTTAAGGTGGTCAGACATACAATTTTTTATATTTTTTAAAAGTTGTAAAAAAAAATTCATAATTAATTATTTACTTGGAAAATAAATTATAAAAAAAATATCCATCACATCAGGGCAGGGTCATGTATATCTAAGCTGTTAGCAAAAGTAGTATCGTTTTATTTGTGGTTGGGGTGAATTGGAATAGGACATATATTTTCTTAATTTTCCTAAAATTTGGAATTGCTGCTGTTGAGTGCAAGGTGCAAATGGATTTTTTATTTTGAAACCAAGCCCTAGTAGTTTAGAAACACAGTTTTCAAATTTTCTATAGATTCAATATACGTATTTTTGGAAATAATGCTGAATGGCTTATTCAGATTTTGCGTCAGGTTGCCTGGCTCTAAATTTTTGGTGCCCCAATATTGCATGGGCCTATTTTTCCATGATGTTCCTGCATGGAATAAACTTGGGATCATGTGGATGGCATGTAACAAGTTGGATCACAAATTGAAATACTTTTCATGATGTAGTTTACAGTTCGAAATAGATTGCTTATAATAGAGTTTGGAATAAATATCGCTGTATCCTTCAACGATAAAATTTCCTCCAAAGTAGTATCAGCAATTTGGCTTTAAAGTGAGGGCGTACATTGGAGCTCGTGTTTTAATGCGGTGTATTTCATTCTTTGCAACGTTTTCGGCGATATCATTGGGTTTGAGTTACTGAAGCGTGAGAATTTCTTGGACTTGTCTCTTTGGGGACATTGAAGCATGATCAGTTCCTAAGGAAGGGCTGCTATAGACAGAAAATCCCTTTGAATGTTGTACTATTTCACGATTTACCAATACTTCATTATATGTTCCGCATGCATAATACAGTTTGCTTGTTGAATTCGTCTTGTTTCCCATTTCGCATGAGTTTTGATATATGGAAACTTTAGCATATCATGGAAAGCTTGAAGTTCATTGTTGCATGGTGCCTTATCAAAGATATTAGGAGATATAACTTTGGTATGGTTGGATGGGAAGCTAAAATGAGGCATGAATTTCCTATAGCCACTCATTTGTGTGTTGTGAGCATATACCAACCACATATGTATTTGTCTCACCCTTTTGGATTACATACCCAATAGGTAGCCTGAAATTCTATTGCCTCAGAGTGAGGATGCATTTTTGGAAAAATAGCTTAGATTTGATCCACATCATGTTGAATGGATGGTCAGGCCGGAGATCCTTTCTTTCCATACTTCCTCCTTGTCATATCTCACTACGTATTTGCCTATCTTGATACTACATATAATATACCATTACCGTCCCTTTGTATGTTAGTTGACGCAAGATGTTATTGGATCACAGGGAGCTTGACCATATGTGATCTTTGTCAAATATTCGTCAGGCTACAGCCTAAATTACCTTGGATCCTATCTGATATCTACTTTAGTTTAGAGTTTGAAGTAAAGTTCAAATGCTCTAAAAGTGAGGAAATGGAAATGTAATGACAGAAATTATAGCCCCTTCTCAAAAGTGGGTACAATTTATCGTTTTAATATGGGAATTAGTTAACAGAAGTGAAATGGATCTAATGTTTCCTTGAGTCAATTGTTGTGAAATGTATTTTCCCATTCACATTGCATTTGAGGGTCCTTCTAAGTAAATGAATATAATTTTCTTAATTTAGTGTTGTAAAGTGTATTCATTTACATCTTCATATTAAATTTTGGGCCCTTGTGAACTAAATGGACCTAATTATGCCTTATTTAGGGTTTTTCAAAGTGTTTTACCACACTTTCACACTAATATAGGTTTCTCATTACTTTAATTGAGCCTCTTTATGCCTTAGTTGGCCTTATTTTTCATCCATAAGACTTAATTAATACATTTTTTTGAGGATAATCCTCACATAAACCAACATCCGATCATAATTTAGGTTCTTTTAGGCTATGTGGCTAGGTTTTGTGATCAAGGACTTATATGCCACCTTGGGCATACAAATGCCTCCTAGGTTTTTGGGCCTCGATCCTAATTTTGCATCATTCAAAGCATTTTTGAAAAATGTGTCCCATAGTTAAGCCTAATGGGACTCATACGCCACTTCTAGCGTATGCATCTCATTTGGCCCAAAATCAAATTTAATTCAAATTCTTAGACGTATTTTATCCTCCTAGATCTTATGTTGACTTGTAGTGTTGTAATTTTAGAAAATTTTGCATAAATAAGTATAAATAGAAGGTTATTTCACTCATTTTCACCTAAGACTTTTAAGAGATCATTCCTAATAGAAATTTGATTATTACAAGACTTCACAAGAGTGTCAAGGGAGTTTACACGAAAATTTATAAGGAATTCAAAGGAATAATTATTCATCATTTGTTACAAAAATTCAAGATCCATGATCGAGTCAAGATCATAATGCATTAAGAATTCTTCCTCTCTTTAATGTGTGATTGTAGGTTTATAGATTAAAGAAAAGTAGATTTGAAGCATTTAAAAGTACCAGAATGAAAAAGTTGTGAATGTTGTCAAAGTTGTCATGAAAAGTTTTCAAGACTCACATAAACTCAAATCTAGGGAAAAATGTCCATCCAATTTGCATGAAATTAGTGGGAAAGTGCTTACTTGATCCATCTTCAAAGGCTTGAAAAGTTTCAATTCAAAAAATTTCTCATGGGACACTTCACGATAGTCTAGGCGTATGAGTCCTAGTTAGGGTTTCAGGGATCAGTTTTTGGGTTTTCTTTCTCTTAGTCTGCAACTTCAAATTCCAAATTTTCATCTCTTCAAGACTCACCTAATACCCATACACCACAACTGGCATATGAGTCCCAGTGAGCATTAAGAGTCAATATTTCAAGATTTTGGAGCTTGTTTTTATCACATCTTTCATCTAGGTGCACCTCTGTTCATTCTCAATTTGTCATTTTGTAGGTAATCTAGTTAGTTTTTGCATGTAATTTGCATTTCTTTTCATTCCAATCCCTAGCTCGGTGGTGAAGCCCTCTTTAATCTCTAATCAAATCCTAGGAAGACCTTTAGTAGACCCCTTTCCTTCATTCCATCCTTGGATTGATATCTATAGGGGTCTCCTTGAATGTTATGTTAGTGAAATAGGAGGATCCCATATCCCCTTGTGTTCCATCTTCCAAAAAAGTGGAACCCTATTTCCTACATTACATATCCATATTTATCAAAGGCCTAATATATGTTGGTTCTAGGCCATGTACTATTTTTTTCCCAACCATTATTTGCCTTTTTTGTAGACCGAAAAACCAAAATTGTAGTGACCATCACATAGCAATAGCTCAATCCTCCAAGAAATCAGGGTACTTATCATTCAGTGCTTGAAATTATTCCTTTTTGGGCTAATTGAATGTAATAACATGATCAACCTTTAATCTATATGGAGCATATTTTATGACAACTTGATTTGCTTCTTTATCAAACTCCTCCAAGGAAATTCCTACTTGAGCAAGCATGTCCATGTTTTTCTTTAGCATGATCATGTTATTCCCCTCACAGATTAGGGTTGCTTGCTTTGAAATTACCTCATTTTGCTACTTTCTCCAGTCCTATAGAGATTTTATTTCACCACTATCCTTCAATATATCAGGATGCAGACCATGATTCATTTCATCAAAATTATTAACCAAATCCCTTATTTTAGCCTCAAAGGCTCAATCTTTCCTTGGAATTCTTGAATTCCATTTATAGTTTTGAGGGTGGGTTGAATGTTGTTAGGCTTATTCACATCATACTTGGATACCATAGCCATTAGCCTCAAATCTTGGAGTCTTGGGATCCATTTCTCCATAAGTGGAATTGCCACTTCTTTGTCTCTATCAAAATTATTTATAGCATCAACCATGGAGGAATAATTACTATGGATGCTAATTAATCTCTTGTCAAATCCTCTATTCAAATGCTCTAATATTGTAGTCATGATTTTCAAATTGCTGACACAAATCATCCTATCATGTTGGTCAAACTTCTCATATTCCTTCAAATTTTCAAGTAATTATTCTTTACTTAGTTCTTTTTCCTATTGTACACTAGATGTGCTTGGCTCTTCAACAAAAATAGGAAAATTCCCCATGTTGTATTGCATAATTTCCATTGAAACATCTATGTAATGGGAAAGAAGTTTTTTTTCTTGTGGTGAGGAAGGAGAAGTAAAATTTTTTTGTGTGTACATACCAGGTTACAAATTTTGCATCTTCTCTTTCAATAACACCATTTTAGTTTGCAACTCCATTATTTGTTACTGGCCCTTGCCATATTAAATCAAAAAATCATTGTACATTTTCCTAAATCTCTCATTTTTTTTGTTACAAACTCTACCATTGCCATCATGAATTGTGCAACATTCACTAACATAGTGGCAGCTTCAATGGAAAAGGTATCAAATACCCTCTTTATAATCAATCAAACTCTATATTTTGTAGATGGATCTACAAATCTTGGCTTTTTGTGTTATTAGTTAGGGCTTAGATATCTAATGTATCCCATTGCTCACTTAATGCACATCCTTGTAGTGAAATAGTTTCTTCCTCCTCAGAATTGTATAGAGGCCCATCATACCTTTTCATTGTGTCAAATACTATTGTAGAGGCTAGGTCCCATTCTTGCAATAAAAGAATACCACTTTTTCTCACTAGCTCACTGCCCTCTTGTGTATTTATTTATTGGAACCTATCTTTCATCTCCTTTATGACTTGGTCCTAAATGACTTGATCAAGAAAATCTAGGTGGAGGCTCCTCTTCTTTGCAATGTTATTAACATATTCATCTTTTTGTTTCTCCAAGAAAATTCAAAGAAGGCAAGGGACTTGACAAACGATTCATCATCCATGAAATTTGTATGGGCCTCTTCTCTAACATCATCTTTTTAATTCATGCTTGAAAGGTCCACCTTGCTTAATCTGAGTCCAAGTTGTTGTGGTATCATCTCCCTATGGGTAGAAGGAATGCCCTATTGCATCTCTTCCTTAGCAATATTTCATCTTCTTAGTCTTCCTCATAATCCACTAAACCACCTGATTTAACCTTTTGTTTCATTTGGGGTGTTTTCCTTAGTGGTAATTATTTCCTAGGTAGTGAATCAATACCAATGATTGTAGGATGAGTTGACCTAGGAGGAGATGGTGGTGGAATTTGATGCATCGGTGAAGGGACTTTTTGTTCCTCTTGTTGAGAAGAGGTTGGAACTAATTGTTTCTTCTCCTCTACCATTTCTTTCCTCCCTTTGAAGAAAATCACTTTCTTTAGAGGAAGAGAGGCTGTTCTTTCTTCCATCATAAGGGTTTCCCCCTCACCTTATTCCTTTATTACAACAGCCTTCCCCTTGTCTTGAATTAACAGGTATGTGCAGGATGATGATGGGCCAAAAAGTGGCAATATGATGGGTATGTGGCTGATGAATTTTTTCTTACCCAAAATTGATGAAATGAAAAGGGTTTTTAAAGGAGATTCTTAGCTTTCCACCAATATAAATTATGCTTTACTTTGAATTTAATAAGTAATTATTAGTCATTTTCTATTCAAATTATGACTAAAGTCCTAATTGATAGACTAACTGAAAAACATCTATAGCTTTCAAATAGGATCATATTTTTTGAATCCAAAACATGTGTCACATTCTATACTTCACATAATATAGGATTAAAAAAAGAAAAAGATGAATTTCATGAAGTTTTGACCATGTTAAGGTGGTCAGACATACAATTTTTTATATTTTTAAAATTTTGTAATAAAAAAATCACAATTAATTATTTAGTTGGAAAAAAATTACAAAAAAAAATGCATCACATTGGGACATGAGTCCTCTACTTATATCTAAAATCTTATAAAAAAATATTATCATTTTATTTGTGATTAGGATTTAGTAAAATAGACACCTACTTCTATTTTCTCTCAAATTTGATACTACTACATTGAAATTTCAAATTTTCATAAATAAGATTTAAAAGTAGTTTAGAAACTACATTCAATTTTCTATAGATTCTATTCTTGCATCTTTTTGAAATAATATGAATGGAAATTGTTCAGGATTTTCAAGTCAGAAGTTTCTAAGTCTTATTTTCTCAATTTTTTTGCCATGGGGCCTATTTTTTCCACTTATGATCATGGCATGCCTTGACAACTGCTATTTTAGTTTTCCCGGCAATAGGTCAAATTTAGAAGAGCATGTTCATTCTTGCGTTTTAATAATAAATGTTTTACCTGGGACAGGATCCACTTCATCTTCTTGTCTTTGTATCTAAAACAAAATGTTTGCTTAATACATCTTAAGGAAAGTAGAAATTATAGAATGGAGTACCCCGAACTTCTAATTCTTTAGCTTTCATCCATTGCAATAGAATCTCTACTCAAAAGATCGCAGGTTCTTGCTCTCCACTCTTCATTTTGATATACATCGAAACGATTTTTCTCCATCCTCCTTTTCTTAAAATTAAAAGGTATATGTAGAAAATTCCACCAAACCTTAAATAGCGTTGTTCCCCTCCCTCAAATAATTTCATTACTTCTAAAACTAAAATCTTTATATCCTCCCGCCAAACATGTATGAGAATTGAGACACTTGTGCCCTTAATATACCTCAATTGTTTAGCAGGTGAGAGTTACATCTGAATTGTGCTCAATATTTGAAATCTAGGCTATCCTTGGGCCACAAAAAAGAAGTTGTAGCCAGTAACCAAGAAATTGTGGCATGTTCGCCAATTATTGCCATGTGAAACTTGGAGGGAAAAATATTTTTGAACACCATAACTGGATTTGCTGCAATTCCTGTCAAAGAGTGCATGGTCCAACACTAGATAGGAAGACCCATATTGAACCTCCTTTTCTACAATGTCATATCCTTACCAAAATATGTCGCTCCCTTGAACATAAACATATGCATGAATAGAGAGTACCAGTAGAACCTAATCCCATATTCACCATTTTTTAGTTTAGATAGGCCATCATGAATCTTTTCAAAAAAGTATCCTCCATAATCATAGAGTGTGTAGCATGTAGGGTGCTAGATGTGTGTTTCCATATATATCTTAGCCATTGGCATGCCTACGGTAGGGTCATAACCTATGATTCAACATAAATAATAGAATGTCCTCTAAAAATAAGAGACAAACTAGTTATTGGGGAATGACTCCTTATTTGATGGGCCCAAGATAACCTTTCCCTGTCCTTTGATAGTTGCCAAATAATGTTGCAGCTTGTTGGAGAATTTACCGGAAGATGTCTCACTTCTCATATTACGCGCAGTGCTTCTCTACATCGTTTTGACCATATCTCCTCCAACTCATTCAATTTGAGAACCTCTAAGCAATCCTCCGAGTACATTCAATTTTATCATATGTTCCTACACTTCTTAAATTCGAGTCATAATTTGTAATGAAATACGCTGTGGGTCGAAAAACATCCCTTATAGATATTTAGCTATAGAGCTTCACCTTTATGTCAAAATTCTAAAGTTTCGCATGGATACCACAATTTATAATACCACAAACAATGCTAACTATACCCTGCCATTGTGGGAGTAATCAGCATAATTAATAGTATCATTTATTTGTTAATAAGCCATTCCCTGAATTTATGTGCCATGGAATAATGGTGACTAGATTTAGGTATGCGGGATCATAGTAAACCCCGAAAGTGGCAATATGATGGGTATGTATGGGGTATGTGGTGATGATTTTGACTAGGAAATAGATGAAGCGAAAGGGTTTTTAAAGGAAGTTATAAATTTTCCACCAATATAAAATTGTCTTTTACTTTGAATTTAATCAAATGAGTATTATTCATTTTTCACTGTTGAATGCACGATAAAGACACGATTATTCAAATTTTGCGATTGTAAAACATCTGAATGGCAGCTTTTCATAAATAGTATCACATTTTTGAATCAAAAGTATCACATTCTAACTCACTTCATACTATAGGATTCAAAAGAATTCGAATTTCCTTTGAGTTTTAGCCGAAGTTGGGTAGTCAAACGCAATTTTTATATTTTTTTTGAAGTTGTAATAAAGAATTCATGAATTCAGTATTTGCTTTAAAAATTACAAAAAAATATGCATCACATCAGGAAATGAGTCCTCTACTTATATCTAAAATATTATAAAAAATATTATCGTTTTATTGTGGTTAGGGTGGTCAAAAAGACACCTACTTCTTATTTTTTACCTAAAATTTAAGTGCTACTACATTAAAATTTCTAATTTTCACCAAATAGATATATTTTTTCAAAAATAAATCTAGTCATTTAGAAAATACATTCAATTTGCTATAGATTCTATTCTTACATATTTTTGAAATAATATAGACAACTTATTCAATTTTTTGCATTAGGTTGCCTAACTTTGATTTTTTTGAATTTTATTGCCTCTTAAGGGCCTATTTCTTCCATGATGATCCTGCACATACCCATTTCTCATAGGTCGAGGGTTATAATTGGTCAGTTAGATCTTGGAACACAAGTTTGACTAGAGGTTTTGACCCAAAGGCTTATTCTTTAGATGCAGATGCTTTAACTTTTGGTTGATTTTATGGTTTGTGCAAACTAAGGTTTCCTTTTAATAGAATATAAGTTCACAACTAGGTCATGGGTTTGATGCACAAAAAGACAAGATTGGACAAGCTAGTCATTCAAATTGAATGTCAAACCTTAAAAGAAATGCATACAAACTAAAAATCCTACTAATAGAATGAAAGAGCAAGAGAAACTTAGCAAGTTTTAAGAAATTGAGAAACAAGATGTCGATTTTAGTTACTAGTTTGTAGTCACTTTCAAAACCCTAATTTTGGTTGTTGAACAAGCTTGAAAATTGCAACAAGAACTTCTTGGACACCTTGGATGCTTTAACAATTTATAATTATGCTTTAAAGAAAGATTTTAGGGCTTTTTAAGTGTCGAAAAATGTCATTGTTCTCATTTTCGCACTTACTGTCACCTTGATCTAGTGTTGCAATGTATTTTCTACATTCACATTGGATTTAGGGCCCTTTTAAGCTAAATAAACCTTACTTTTCCTTGGTTTAATTTTATAAATTGTATTCATTTACACCTTCACATTAAATTTAGGGCCCTTGGACCTAATGCTTCCTTAATCTACTATTTTAATGTGTTGTACACATTGACATTGGATTTAGGGCCCTTTTAAGCTAAATAGACCTAATTTTTCCTTAATTTGATGTCATAAAGTATATTTATTTACACTTTGACATTGATTTTTGGGCCTCCTTGCATTTATAACCTTTATATCATCATTAATAAACCCCTAAGACCCTATATTATGCATTTTGAGGCTTATTTAATTTACAATCCCAAAAAGATTAACAAATAGACTTAATTTCTCATCTCCCCAATACTTTCTCTCTCCAAAAAGATCTTGTGGAACCCATACGCTACCTTGAGCTTATGGATCCCACCTAGACAGGACCCATATGTTGGAGGTGGTGTATGAGTCCCACCTAGGTGGGACCCATGCATCAGGCGTGGCGTATGAGTCCCATTTGGAAACTTTTTAGGGTTTTGAGTGGGAAATCAAGGTTTTAAATTTAAATTTTATGAATCTTAGCCTGTGGTATCTAATAAATGTAACTTGGATGGATTTCCTATATAAACAAGGTGTCAAATCATTATTTCACCAAGCCTTCATGATATCAAGTGAAGCACTCAAGAGTTAAGCATTCCAAGACTTCACAAGAGCACCAAGAGATTTTACAAGATCACTTCTAAGGCATTCAAGTACAGAGTTCATCAATTTTTGAAGAAATTCAAAATCCATCATCATATCAAGATCATAAGGCACAAGCATGTTGTTGAGCTAGTGTTGTGATGTAGCATTGAAGATCCAAGATCAAGGACTATTCTACACTTATTTTCAAGATCGAGATCTACATTCTACATGGAAACTTCATGTTAGATTGTTGATTCACGTTAAAAGACATCACTCAAGGTATCATTATTCATGTTTCATTTTCCATGCTTCATGCTTCATGTCCTTATTTCATTATCTCAACATTTGGTTTAATTACCTACAAGGGGTTTGACTTAGGCAAACTCCTATTCAAAAATAATCAACAATTTTTTCTTCTATTTACATGTGTGATTGAGGATCTAGGTGTCATGGAGCATGAAGGATCTTTGAAGAATAGGTCATAAACTTGAAGGAAGTTTTCGGAGTTGTCTCATCACTTCTAAGATCTTGGAAGGTTTTTATAGGTTTAAAATCCTAGTTTTAGATCCATAAACAAATTGGAGTAGAAAGAGCGGAGATTAGAGGGAAGAATCAGGTCATAACCCTCTAAAAAGTATACTGGGAATAAAATTCCAACTTGGGTGTATGAGTCGTATAACTACCAATTTTTAGAGTTTCAGGAGATTCAGATCATGCACTGTCAAATTCCAGTTTTAGCATAGAAAACCCAATCTGGGACTAAATCACCTAGACTATTGTATGAGTTCTACTCAACATTAAATTGAATGTTTGTAGCATTTGAGGACTTCATTCAAGCACTTTTAGGTTCCCAAGTGCACACCTCTAATCTCTTGGCTTTTTGTTTTTATTTGGTTTTATTTTTAGGTGCTTCATTCAATTCTTACATATCATTGAGTTTCATAATTAGGTTTTTCATTTCATTAGCCTTTCCAAGACATAGCTTGGTGGTGAACCCCTCTTTAGTTCATAATCAAACCTAGAAAACCCTATTGCAAGATCTCTTTCCCCTTTCTACATCTAATTTAGATCTCTAGGGTTTCCTTGAATGAGAGTGTGGGAGATTGTTATTCTATATCATGAGCATAGAAGCAACAAAATTCAACCTTTAATTTTGGTGAACCTACATTTAGAACACATCATTTCTGATTTGGTGTGCATCATCATCCTAGATATTGCTTGCATTAGCTTTGCATTAGGGTTTGCATTAGTTAATTAACATTCTAGGGTCTCTAAATATTGCATTAGTGAAAGTGCATATAGGTTTCCTTTTTGCATATTGCATCACTAAAAATCATCTGAAATCTGCATTTTCATTTAGTTTAGATGTAATCCTGGAAACTAAAAAGAATAAAAGACACTTAATATTTTTGAAAATTGTGAAAAAAACCCTAACTAGGACTCATATGCCCCTCTAAGCGATTTAGTCACAGTGTAGATCTAAAACTACCTTTTAAAGCACTAAAAACCTTGTTTCTATACTTGTTAAGCTTGTTGGTAACATATAGTATTAGTTTGGAAATTTTATAATGTAACTTCTGTTTTATGCATCTAGGTCAATAACATCAATTTAGGGTAGTCAGTTTTGAAATCATTATACTAGAAAAAAACATCAAATCTAGAAAAGTTCACATTTGTAAAACTTTGCATCATATGGATAAAAGTACTTTTCACTTTTGTATACACAATGTTTACATTCATAAAACTTTGCATAAGGGTATGTGTAGGATCATGATGGGCCAA
>VDFB02339566.1:0-14050 GCA_007258455.2 Sequoia sempervirens
TCAAGTTCCATCCCTTGGGTTTATCTACTACCAAACATCTCAATAGGTTACCCAGACTCCTATTAACAACCTCTATCTGCCCATCTATTTGTGGATGGTGTGCAGAACTGAACTTCAACTCTGTCTTCAGCTTCTTCCACAAGGTCCTCCAAAAGTACCCCACAAATTTGGTGTCACGATCTGAAACAATACTCTTTGGCAGACCATGTAGCTTCACCACCTCTTTGAAGAACAAGTCAGCAATGTGGACTACATCATGGGTCTTCTGACATGGAATGAAATGTGCCATCTTCGAAAACCTATCAACCACCACAAAGACTGAATCATTCCCTCTTGTGTCCTTGGCAAGCCAAGAACAAAGTCCATACTTATATCCTCCCATGGCCTCTCTGTATAGGTAAGGGCTGATATAAGCCTGTATTCTGGCTCACTCCTTTAGCCATCTGACATACCCTGCAGCTTTGTACAAACTTCTTCACATCCTGTGACAACTGAGGCCAATAATAATGCTCACTGATAATGGTAATGGTCTTATCCCAACCAAAATGTCCTGCCATTCCTCCACTATGCTTCTCCTTTATCAGGTTCTCCTTCATGGAACTTGATGAGCCCAAAATATGCTTATAATTTGGATATCATGGTGTACTTTTAATACCTTTACTTTTGTTGTTCATGGTTGTTTAACTCTCTTGAAACCTTTTATTGGGGGATATCCTGTAGCAATACACTTTCATGTTCCTGCAGCCTATCATGTTGATTTGTCTATATTTATTACCCTGTTTGACTCCCCAAATGACTGGTATAACACATGTAGTTTTTGAATGATGAAATATATTTAAATATGTGATTAATGAATGGATATTGTGTATGTGCCATACGCCTTTTCTTTCGCATCTGTTACCTTGTGTTTCGCAGGTTGTTGAAGAAAGTATGATCGAGTCAAGCACAACCAATCTCGGCCTTGCAGTAAAGTCCATTTCCTGCATGACTTCAAGGAAGCTCTGGCGAATATTCTTTGACCAAAACTATTGGGAAGGATTTTAAATGACATTTAATCTAGAAAGAGTGGATTGCTAGATTCTCTCTGGATCGGGTTGAGCAGATAAACTCATTTATGAAGTCTGTTCCTCGATTTCAGGATACATTTTACATACACATCTTTCTCTATTAGGGTTAGTTGGTTAGTTGTTTTCCTGATTTAAAATAAGTGTTCCTCCTACGCGGGTGAACAAGAAGGAGAGAGAAAAGAGAACAGAGAAATATGATATAGATAGTGAAGCAGATTATGTAAGAGTTAGAGTTATAATATGAATCAGAGTTTTTGTTAGTTTTCTGAAGCAGAACAATCAATGTAAATGATTTCACGTTATGAATAAAAGTTGATGGAGTTTTGAGCACAATCTTCTATGTAAATTAGTTGATGCTTGCTAAGGGGGCCCACTTAGTAAGTATCTGTAGGAGAGTAGTTGTTTATCCTTTGTTAATTCAAGTTAGATTTCATTTTAGAAGTTTCAACACAAGCTCAGTCTTATACTGTTCCTGCAGCATCGGGAATCTATCCCTGTGTTTGTTCCTGTAGCATAAGGCCAGTTTATAGTTTGTCTCTCAATTGTAGCTATTATGATTTTTGCTTTGGTTAGATTATGGTTGAGTTAAGAGAACTTTTCATTACCTTCCTGTAGCATAGGTAGAATTTTTTTCCAAGTATTTATTTTCAATAGGTTGTGACTGAAACCGGTTCTTAGTGCACATATAGTGCCGCTCCATTTAAAGCATACGTTCCTTGGTTTGACAAGTAAATGAACGACCAAAAAGAGGTATTAGTCGCCTGTTGGAATGTCCAATTCCTAGGATAGGTTTTGCCATGATTTTCATATCCTTTTGTGAGCGCGACCATTTTTGGCGCCATTGCCGGGATGGTGTCAATCTAAGAACCTGCTATAGTCATTGTTAGCAGTAGTTTAGTCAGTTGTTCAAGTACCATCCATTTTTGTTGCATGCATAGAAGAAGAGACGCTCAGGGAAGATTTCTCCCTAACCTGCCATCCATTGCTAAGAAAACTGAACCAGCTTATAGCCTATTTGGGGATGAAGGAGACTTGGATATTGACCCATTTGTTGAAGATCTGTGTGTTGACTTGCTATTCGGCCCAGTTGACGAAGAACCTGAAGAAAATCCATTTGCTTCTATACTTGATTAGGTGAACATGGCACATAATCCACCTAATCGACCTCCTGCTTTTGAATTCCCCATTATTGCTCAATAAAACAATGGCAACCTTAAGAATATTCCTTCTTCATTACTTCCCAAGTTCTATGGCTTAGTTACAAAAGACCTAGAGACCTTCTTGTTCGAGTTTGATATCCTCTGTCGCAATTATGACTACACTTCAGATGCTCACAAACTGAAATTGTTTCTTGCTACCTTGAAGGAGGGAGCTCTCAGATGGTTCATGAGTTTGGGAAGGGTTGTTGTTGATAGTTGGGTAGCCATGCAAACAAAATTTCTTGAGAAATACAAGGAATATTGTAAGAGTGGTAGTAAAGGTGATGATATATTCAGAATTCAACAGAAGGAAGATGAAAGTCTGAAGGATTATATATCAAGATTTATGTTTTCTCTTAAAAAGAAATCATACCACACTCTTAATGAAGAATCTCAGAAATTACTTTTTCTAAGGGGAATCAATGATACCTGTATAGATTCCTTGGACCTGATGGGAGGTAGAGATACCACTCAAGCATCTTGGGATGATATCATGAAAATATGTCTCAATTACTCTCGAGCAAATGTGAAGAAGGGTAGAGGTCATCAAGCTACAGTGGGAAAGTCTTCTTCCAGTGGAGTTTCCCAGATGGAGATCACAAATTTGCTATCTGATTTCAAGCAGGACATCATAAACAAAATGGTTACACAGTTGGATACCATGCAAGCTCGCAAGAAACATGCGGAAGCTGAGGCAATCCTGGCTGAGTTCTGTCCACATTGTAGACAGAAGAAACGTGACTGTAGATGTAAGATGGTGTCCAACATGGAGGCTAAACAGTTACCTACTGATTTTAAGATGATAGAAGGTGATGATGACCAAGTCTTCTTTGTTGCACAAAGGAGGCCATGGGCTCCAAGACAAGGTATGCCTCAAGATTCTTTGACTTTTGGTAATCCTTACTCTAATTAGAATAACCAATGGCAACCTACATATGGCCCATCTCCACCTTGGAATTCTCCTCAACCATACTGGCCTAACTATCAGAGCCCTCAATAGCAACCCCCTCAAGGAGGTTGGCAGCACCCACAAGGACAATGGCCTCCACCTCCAAGTAACTAGCAGCAGAACCCTCAATGGAGATGTTCTTAGCAATGGCAAAACCAACCCCCTGGATTCCTACAGTCTCAGCAGCCACAACATCCGGCCCTTATTCCTCCTCTTGCAGCACCTGCAACAAATACTGGCCCTCCAAAACAAATGCCTATACCTGCTCAACCATTGTCAAATCCTAATAATAAGCAGCAGTAACAACAACCTATGTATTCTGCAAAAGCCAACCAGTATCCAACTTATGCCCTGAATATCAATGATATCCATCTCAAGTCTGGAACCACTCTCCCTGCTCCACAGCCACCTGTAATTACAGAGATTTCAGACTCTGCTGCTGAACAACCTACTGATCATGCAGAAGATATACTTGTATCAGCTACTGCCTCTAAGGAACCTATCATGTAGCCTCAGGCTACACCACCTTTTCCTTAGAGATTGCAAATTACTACACCCAAGACCATTGAAGAGCCTACCTTTGATATTTTGGAGCAGTTAAAGAATGTACAAGTTCAAATTCCTCTTTTTCAAGCTATTAAAGATGTTCCAATCTATGGAAAAGCCATTAAAGAGGCCTGTTTAAAGAAACAAGGAAGAAAGAAAAAAGATCCCCAAACTATCCATGTCCTAGGACAGTTAGCTGATATTATGTTGGGGAAGGTTGTCATTCCAAAATATACTGATCCTGGAAGTCCTGTAGTAAAAATAAATATCAATGGTCAAGTAGTAAGAAATGTTTTGGTTGACCTTGGTGCAGCCATTAATGTGATGACCAAGCACACTATGGAGTGTTTGAATATCTCAAACATTCGGTCTACACCGACTGTTCTGCAGCTTGCTGATAGTTCCACGGTTACACCTGATGGAGTGATAGAAGATGTCATTGTCACCCTTGAATCTTGGGAATACCCTGCTGATTTCACCATATTGTCCACTATGGCAACCTTAGGAGGATATCCTATTATCCTAGGCAGACCTTGGTTAGCTACAACTGATGCCTTTATTGGATGCCGTTCAGGAGCGATGACAATTTCAGATGGTTAGTCAAGGAAGAAATTGAATTTATACCCACCTGCACAACCTCTGCCAGATTTGTCTCAACCAATTTGGCTAGATCTAGGATAGGAATTTGAAGAATTCAATTCATTAGCTCAGTTAATGATGCTAAAAACTGATCCATTTTCTCAGCTTCAGAGTGAAGATAACTTGCTTCTACACATTCTGCAGTTTAGTTATGGTTTGAATAGCCCATCTATTTTGGACAGCCATTCTCAACAATGTTTCTTACAGTAACTGGATCCTGAAAGCCATCATGATTTGCTATTATGTGATATATAGGCACCACCTTTATCAGTAACCTCAATAAATTATCTCACCAAACAGATAGAAGTATCTCCAGGCCGCTGTTTGCATATTAATAATAAGTTGACTCTGCCTCAACAAATTGCCCTAGCCACAATGCTGCAAGCCCACCACAGAGCTTTTGCATGGGACTATGGGGATATGAAGGATTTAGACCCAAAACTCTATACACATCGCATATATATTAACAGTGACTTCAGACCTATCAGGTAGCCCCAAAGAAGAATTAATCCAGGTTTGAGAAAAAATGTTAAAGAAGAATTGCAGAAAATGTTAACAGCTAGCTTTATCTAACCAATCTCAGATAGTCAATGGGTTTCCCCATTGGTCATTATTCTTAAGAAAGGAGGGAAATGGAGGGTATGTGTAGATTACAAAGAACTCAACTTGGTAACAAAGAAGGATTACTTTCCTCTTTCATTCATTGATCAAGTTCTAGATAATTTAGCTGGAAAAAAATACTTCTCATTCTTAGATGGCTTCAGTGGGTACAATCAAATCAAGATTGCTCCTGAGGATCAAGAAAAGACTACTTTTACATGCCCTTGGGGAACGTTTGCCTATTCATTTTTTCCTTTTGGTCTCTGTAATGCTCCTGTAACTTTCCAGAGGGCAGTCATTAGTATCTTCTCAGACATCTCATATGATTGCATGGAAATATACATAGATGACTTTACTATTTATAGTACGAAATTTGAGGAAGCTCAAGCCAATTTGGAGAAAGTACTACAGAGATGTGAAGATCACAACCTATCGCTGAATAGTCAAAAGTGCTTTATGATGATGCAGGAGGGAATAGTGCTTGGTCACTATATTTCTGCTGCAGGAATTCAGGTTGATCTTGCTAAGATTGAGGTCATCTCTAAGCTACCCTCTCCTACTAAGCAGAAAGAGGTACGAAGCTTTCTAGGCTATTCTGGATACTACAGAAGATTCATCAAGGACTTCAGCCAAACAACATGCCCCTTATACAGTCCGCAGAAGAAAGATGCAGATTTTTCTTAGACAGAGGAATGTGAAAAAGTATTCCTTGACTTAAAAGTCACCCTTACACAGGCACCTGTTCTGAAAGGACCTGATTGGTCACTTCCATTTCATATTCATATTGATGCATCAGATTATGCCATTGACGCAGTGTTGGGGCAGAAGGATGGTTCAACAAAACATGCACTCTACTACATAAGCACAAATCTGCAAGGGGTTGAATTAAACTACACTGTTACAGAAAAAGAAATGTTGGCAATCATCTACGCCCTCAATAAATTCAGAAATTATATCACTGGTTATCAGATATTTGTCCATACTGATCATGCCGCAATCCGGTATCTCATGAACAAAGCCTCAATATCTGAGAGACTGGCAAGATGGTTATTGCTGATGCAGGAATTTGATATTACAATTGTGGACAAGCCAGGTAAAGCCAACGTGGTTGCTGATTTCCTTTCTAGAATTCACAGGCAAGATGACTCTGCACTTATTGAAGACTCATTTCCTGATGAGCACCTGTTTGCAATCAAGGTTATTCACCCATGGTATGCTGATATAGCAAATTATCTGGCCACAGGAAGAACTCCTCAATTCTCCCCTAAAGAAAATAGATTATTGGTAGAGAAAAGCTTTAACTTTTCTTGGATTGCAGATTGCATGTTTTATACAGGGCCATATCAAGTTATGAGGAGATGTGTACCAGAGGAGGACACTCATGATATACTCCATGCAAGCCATGATGAGCCGTGTGGTGGACATTTTGCTGCCAAAAGGACAGCGATGAAAATTTTAAATACTGGTTACTATTGGCCAACTTTGCATAGAGATGCAACCAAATATACCAGGAGATGTGACAGATGCTAAAGGATGGGAAAACCAACTTGATCTGATGAGATGCCTCTATTTCTACAAGTTGTAGTTGCACCCTTCGACAAATGGGGACTGGATTTTGTAGGACCAATTGATCCACCTTCCAATGGTAAGTCCTACATCCTAGTATGCACAGATTATGTCACAAAATGGGTAGAGGCTAAGCCTATGAAACATGCTAGGGATAATAAAGTGGCTGAATTCCTCTATGAGGAAATATTTACTAGGTTTGGTGTCCTTAGGGAAATAGTGACAGATCAAGGAGCACAATTTAATTCTACACTTATCATAGCTTTAGTCAATGAATATAATATACGACACAGGAAATCAACTCCTTATCACCCCCAGGCCAATGGCCAGGTTGAGGTCACCAATAGGGACATAGAGGCCATTTTGACTAAAACTATAGATTTTCATAGGAAGGACTAGGCCACAAGGTTACCAAAAGCTATATGGGCCTACCGTACTACTTGGAAGACTGCTACATGATATACACCTTTTGAAATGGTGTATGGTAAAACAGCTGTGATGCCAATAGAATTTAAACATAAGACTCTAAGAACAACATTAGAGATGGAAATGGATTTGACAAATGCACAAAAGGACAGAATCATGTAGCTCAATGCTCTTGATGAACTCCGAAAGAATGCCCTGCAACACACTGAAATAATACAAAATCAAAGAATAAGGTGGCATGATAAATACATTAAGGAAAAGAAATTCAAAGTAGGAGATTGGGCTCTGCTTTATGACTCATGATACAAGGACAGTCTAGGAAAATTACAAACCAGATGGTTGGGCCCGTATGAAATTGAGAATGTATTTGTTAATGGTTCAGTTCAACTTGTTATAATTGATCCTGTTAGATTCAAGCTGTTAGTTAATGGACACCACCTCCGGTTGTACCATAAACCAGTCTCAAAAGAAGAATTCATGTAGCAGTTCATTCAGGATCCTGCCACTAATCCTCCTACAGCCGAAGGCTTTAGCCTTTCTCTTGCAGCTTCGCCGTAATTTTATAATGCATGCTCATAATAAAGGTTTCCTTTTTTAGGAAACCCCTTTTTCTTCGTTCCCACTTGTCGCCACATTTCACTTCTTTAATATTGCGTTCCATCCATCCATTCCATTCATTCATCTCATCTGCCCACGTCACCCATCCACCTCATTCATCTGCACCACCCTTAATTATGATCTCATTCCCAACTGTCATCTCATGCCGAGGCCGTCATCTTTCTCCGTACGTACAAGCATTTAATGACAGGTACACAATATCTTTTGTTATCGCATCTTTGATTTATTTCATTTTATTCATTTATTACTATGTCTGTATCAGTCATTATTACCTGATCTCCGCCTATTCCTTAGTACATGTGTGGACACATGTCATACTTTAAGTAGGGGGTGGGATAATCCACTTTTAAAACCTGTCCTTTCACCGTTGTCACAACTGCTCAAATAATCTTTCTTTATTATTTTCTGGTACTTTCCAAATATGATCGCATATTTTTTTCATTGCATGTTTTTCATTGTAAATCACAATTAAAACTGGTTGTTTAAAAAGTTCATTTTTGGAAAAGAAGAGAAAAGTGACGGCAAGACAGAAAAGAACCAGAACAGAAAGGGAAATTTTTGGATTTTCAGAAAAGAGTTGAGTTCAACTAAGGAAAAACTGTGAACATAGGTGGTCAGCTGGTAAGACATGAGCCTGTAGCTCATGAATTATTAATGTAAAATCCTTAAACAGTCCAGGCATTCAGCTTCTGTGGATGGTTGAATTACTTTTTGAGTTTAGATGCTTTCAATGAGGAGGCTGCAGGTGAATTTTTAAGCACCCTTTCTGAAGGGGAGGCTATTGTATAGGGTCTAATAGTTGTTGTAACTGAAGAAAGAATTGCTGAGGTAACCGGGCTTCCAGCCGTTGGAGAGAATTTTTCTTCGGATGTTGTCTTTGCAAGGGCAAAATTTACAATACCCACTGATGGACCTTTGGAGGTCTCTAAGCAGGGATGCAAGCGAGTGTTGTTGCCTCCTCCATACCCAGAATACGCTGCTTTCATAATCAAGTATTTAACATGTGAAGGCCGTTTTTCTTACCTGCATTCTTACCACTTCAAATTGCTAAGTCATATGAGGCATGGGTTAGCTGTTAATGTTTCAAACTTTTTGTTAAAATTTTTGGAACACTGTGCCCACGGAACCCAACAGGGGAAGGATAATTCTATTGCTCACCATGGCCTTATAAAATTGTTGATTGAATGCTCTTTGAGAGATGTATCACCTCTTTCCTGGCAAGAATTTGTTGCCCAAAAGAGCGTGCAACGTCCAGAACCCCCTAGGGCACTTACCCCACGGCCTCAGAAAAAGAAAGAGGAAATGGCGTCTACTAGTAGGAGAATAGGGCAAGGGTCTTCTGCTCCTGCAGCTCTCACACCAGAGTCCTCTGCCCGGGTGCAAACTAGGGCTGCCAGTAGGAGAGAAAGAGGCAAAACAAAGGCAGGAGAGTCATCTAGGGCAGAAGAAACCCCAGAATCTGACCCTCATTCTTAGAAAAGGCAACGCTTTTCTCCTGCTGCATCTTCCCTTGCAACAATCTCTCCTACAACAACACCTGTTGTCGTGACCAGTTCACCATCATCTTCTGACAAGGCAGAACCTTCTAGGCAATTCAGAAAGAGGAAGGCTACGAGAGCACCTCTAGCAGCCGCAACATTGCCAAGAAGAGTTTCCACAAGAAAACAATGTAAAGTATCCCCTGCTTCACCTCAACCTGAGGTTATTATAATAGCAAAAGAATCTGTAGAGTCTGAATATGATGTTTCTCAAAATGTGTCTAAGAGTGTTTCATAGAGTTCATTTGTTATTCCTGAAGAAGAACAAATTGAGATGAGGGAAGTTGAGCATAATGAAAGGGGGGTACCAAGTCTCGATGACTTGGCTGTTGCGGCTATGTAGATTTCAAAGGAAGCACAATCTTCTCCATTGCAGCAACAAGAATTCATCCTACAGCAAGAGGGAGAACAGACTGAATAATTGGAAGTGGCCAATGAAGCTTCATTTCCCCTTGCAACTTGTCAAGCCATTGTTGTCTACAAAAAGACATTTTTAATTGAATTTTTGAAATATTTCAAAGCTACATGGAGACCGGTTACATTGCAAACCCTGAGTTTCCGCCACCTAGCCAAGACTGAAATGCAACAAAGTCTTTGGGAGGAAGAAAAGAAGAAACTGAAAAAGGAAATTGAAAGGCAGAAACAGGAAATTCAGGAGTTAAAGGAGAAAATGGATGAAATGCTGAAGGTAACTGGTTAGATTATGGAATGCAGACCACCACCCAGAGTTTATGCTTTGTGCCTCAAGGAACAATTCTTGTGGTTCCAACTAATGAGAATTTTCAGAAATCAAGATCCTATTCTTCACACTGCTAAAGAATTCTACAATGCATACCAGGCAGCTCCTAATTGGCTAAGAAATTCTTTGTGTGAATTTTATTTACATGGCTTTATAATTCCATTTGAAATAGAGTGGAATCCCCTTTTGTACATTGGCAACATCCATTTGAGATCACTTATGTCTTGGGCAGCAAATGAAGCAAATTATGGCAGGCAATGGGAAATATATGAAGAAACCGAAAGGCATGAGCCTGTTCCATTGCGCCCTGAGAGTTCAGACCCCCATACAATGTTGAAAACCTAGCTTACTATGGCATATGGTTTTAATAATGATACAACCAAGATGAAAATATTTGATCTCAGAAAATAGGTATATGATAGAGTTTCAAGAAAAAACATACTCATTTTGGAAACTATCATACTCCATAATTGAGAAGAGGTGGGAGAGATTAACTGTTGGGTTAAGAAGGTCTGAGCCTCACAATCCCCTAAATTTTATGGCAGCTCTTAAACAATCAAACAGATACATATAGTTGGGCCTTCAAAAGAGGTTTGAATTGTGGTTGCCATTGACATTTAGATCCCCTGTGCTAATGTGGCCCCTTTATCCCTACCAGGCTACAAATATTAATGAAGATACAAAAGCTCGTAGGTATGAAAGGTGGCAGAGTTTCAGAGGTTTTTATTACAAATTTAGAACTCCATTTCAGGGTCATGCCTCAACCACTGATTTCAGAGAGACCACCAGGAAGTTTAATGTTGGAGGACCAACATTAGGTTAAGTAGGGGAAAATGATGAGCCCAAAATATGCTCATAAATTGGATATCATGGTGTACTTTTAATACCTTTACTTTTGTTGTTCATGGTTGTTTAACTCTCTTAAAACCTTTTATTGGGGGATATCCTGTAGCAATACACTTTCATGTTCTTGCAGCCTATCATGTTGATTTGTCTATATTTATTACCCTGTTTGACTCCGCAAATGACTGGTATAATGCATGTAGTTTTTGAATGATGAAATAGATTTAAATATGTGATTAATGAATGGATATTGTGTATGTGCCATGCGCCTTTTCTTTCACATCTGTTACCTTGTGTTTCGCAGGTTGTTGAAGAAAGTATGATCGAGTCAAGCGCAGCCAATCTCGGCCTTGCAATAAAGTCCATTTCCTACACAACTTCGAGGAAACTCTGGCGAAGACTCTTTGACCGAAACTGTTGGGAAGGATTTTAAATGGCATTTAATTTGGAAAGAGTGGAGTGCTAGATTCTCTCTGGATCGGGTTGAACAGATAAACTCATTTATGAAGTCCATTCCTCGATTTCGGGATACATTTTACATCCATGTCTTTCTCTGTTAGGGTTAGTTGTTTTTCTGATTCAAAATAAGTGTTCCTCCTGTGCAGGTGAACAAGAAGGAGAGAGAAAAGAGAACAGAGAAATAGGATATAGATAGTGAAGCAGATTATGTAAGAGTTAGAGTTATAATATGAATCAGAGTTTTTGTTAGTTTTTTGAAGTAGAACAATCAATATAAATGATTTCACATTATCAATAAAAGTTGATGGAGTTCTAAGCACAATCTTCTATGTAAATTAGTTGATGCTTGCTAAGGGGGCCCACTTAGTAAGTATCTATAGGAGAGTAGTTGTTTATCCTTTGTTAATTCAAGTTAGATTTCATTTTAAAAGTTTCAACACAAGCTCAGTCTTATACTGTTCCTATAGCATCGGGAATCCATTCATGTGTTTGTTCCTGCAGCATAAGGCCAGTTTATAGTTTGTCTCTTAATTGTAGCTATTATGATTTTTTCTTTGGTTAGATTATGGTTGAGTTAAGAGAACTTTGCATTACCTTCCTGTAGCATAGGTAGAATTTCTTTCCAAGTATTTATTTTCAATAGGTTGTGACTGAAACCGGTTCTTAGTGCACATATAGTGCCACTCCATTTAAAGCATACGTTCCCTGGTTTGACAAGTAAATGAACGACCACGAAGAGGTATTAGTCACCTGTTGGAATGTCCAATTCCCATGATAGGTTTTGCCGTGATTTTCATATTCTTTTGTGAGTGCGACCAGAACTCCTCGGGATACACAATTGACTTCCCTTAAATAACATGCCCTCCTGGATTATGAAATCCAGCCACCTTGTCCTGTCCACTATAATAGGTTCCTTGCAAGCTTTTTAAGCCTCTGTGAAATCAGGATCTTCGACGTACAGTGTCTTAAGTTCATTGAACCCAACCACTTCAATCTGCATCTTTGTCATCAATGTATGCCTCCTACTTAAGGCATCTGAACCCTATTTGACTTCCCACTCCTATGTTTCAAAACAAAGGTATAACTCTGCAAAAACTCTACCCATTTCATATGCCTCTGATTTAATTTTCCATGACTATTTAGGTACTGCAAGGCTTGATGATCAGTATATAGAACAAATTCCTTCGGCAACAAATAATGTCTCCATTTCTTTAATGCTTGAACTATTGCATAAAATTCCTGATCATATACAAAATACTTTCTCTTGGCATCATTTAACTTTTCACTGAAATAGGCAATGGGCTTACCTTCTTGGCTCAACACTACTCCAATGGCACAACCACTGGCATCACAATCCACCTGAAACACCTTGTTGAAATCTGGGAGGACTAGAACAGGTTGCTCTGCCACCTTCGCTTCAACAATTCAAAACTTTTTGCCGCTCTAGGCTCCACTTGAATTCTTTTCTATCCCCTCTCATTGTTTCACCGGGGTCCACAAATACTACTGAAGTTTCTAATGAACTTTCTATAAAAACTAGCCAAACCATGGAAATATCTCACCTCGGTAGCAGTTCTTGGGGTAGGCCATTCTAGAATAGCCTTCACCTTCTCTGGGTCCATCTTGAGACCTTCTGCTGAGACAACAAACCCCAAGTACACTAACTCCCTCTTCACAAAACTACACTTCTTTCAGATTAATCAACACTTTCTCTTCTCTTAACTTCTCAAAGGCTCTTCAAATATGCATCATATGCTCATCCAACATCTTACTGAAAATCAAAAATATCATCTAAATACACAATAACAAAACTTCCTAGAAATTCTTTTAGTACCTCATTCATGAGCCGCATGAATGTGCTCGGTGCATTGGTTAGCCCAAAAGGCATGACTAACCACCATACATGGCCCTCTTTGGTCTTGAAGGTAGTTTTCCATTCATCTCCCTCTTGAATACGGATCTAGTGATATCCACTATTCAGATCAATCTTTGTGAAGTACTGAGCTCCACTCAAACAGTACATCAGGTCATCCATCATTGGCAAGAGAAATCTGTACTTGATTGTTATCTTGTTTATGGCTCGAGAATCTGTACACATCCTCCACTCCCATCCTTCTTTGGTGCTAGTACTGCAGTATTGACATGGACTCAAACTCTCCGTCAAACCCTTTCTCAACAACTCTTGAACTTGTCCGTTCAACTCCTCATTTTCTATTGGAGTCATTCTATGAGCTACCTTATTTGGCAACCGCTCTAGGAATCAAGTCAATTTGATGACTGATCTTCCTTATTGGTGGTAAAACCCTCGTGTACATTATCAGAAACAATATCCTAAACTCATCCAACATCCCAGAAACTTCTTCTGGAACCTTCTCACTATCCTCCTTACTCACTCTAGGAATCAATGCATAACACACACGCTCATGCTTCATACCTTCTAAATTTTTCTTCCATCTACATAACAAATTCTAGCACTACTGCATACCTTTTCTTCGGTCTCCTTCAGGGGTTTCAACTTGTGACGAACCCCATCCTTTGTCAAGAAATAAGTGTTTGCATGGCCATCATGTATAGCTCGCCTATTGAACTGCCACGACCTCCCCAACAACATGTGACATGCATCCATGGGGATGATATCACAGAGTACCTCATCATGGTAACTCCCAATCTTGAACTTTACTAGGCACTGCTCATTGACCAAAACTTTGTGGTCTTTCTGCAACTGTGCAATCCGGATACGGATGTGGGTGCTTCCCTCTTCAACTTCAACTTTGTGACCATCTCTTCTAACACCAGATTATCGGTGCTCCCACCATCAATAATGACATCGCAACATTTTCCTTCCGCTTTGCACCTTGTGC